>WAAB01005567.1:0-76907 GCA_013389865.1 Piaya cayana
AGTAATGATTTCTGATGAAACTCTCAAGCTCAGAGCTTATGACCTCTTCTATAGAACAATTCCATATCCTAGAGTAACTGGACTGCCTATGAAATAAAGTATGTTAATAGTATTATAGAATGATGACACAAGCAACTCATGTTGATAGTTGTGAGAAAAAAAGAAGAAAATTAAGATAAGCAGTCAGGCACAAAAAGATGTTTAGATCTCAAAAGCAACAATGTCAAGGTAAATGTAGATTAATTCATCAGTTACTAGTCTAGGTTAACTGTATACATATTCATAGAATCATAAAATCATAGAATCACCAGGTTGGAAGAGACCCACTGGATCATCAAGTCCAACCATTCCTATCAAACACTAAACCATGCCCCTCAGGACCTCATCCACCTGTGCCTTAATCACCTCCAGGGAAGGTGAATCAACCACCTCCCTGTGCAGCCAGGTGGTGCCAGCAAAGCAATGTTCACAGGTGAGGCTGCTGTAGATACCAGTTGTTCTAGGAGGTACAGGGACAATCACTGTTCCTAGACTTTAGTATATTATGAGGATAGTTGGGGCTGTTTGACTCGACGTTCAGTGAAGAGACAAGGATTTGTTTGAACTCAGTGAAAAGACAAAGATTTATGTCTCAGATTTGTCTTCATAATGTATTTCAGTGTCTCCAGTCCACTCCCTTCCTGTCTTTCCCAGGAATCCTTTGTATCATTTTGTAAATGGCCAAGTGGCAGACCTAAAATACAAGAAACATCAAACAAAAATGGACTCCTTGGAGCTTTTGTCCTTCATGTCCCTAGTAGCAGAGAGCAACAGAAAGAAGAGCTCCTACTCCTGGAAGAGGATCACATTTTTCATATTCACTTGGCAATACTACACTTTTCCAAGACTTTCTCACTCGCCATGCTAGGTATGAAACAACATTTGGCATGTGGGGACCAATTCTCAGACACAACTGAAAGAAAGGAGGTCTCTTGTTTTTCATAAGGGTAGCTAACCAGGTCCTGCCCAAGATGGCAGAAATCAGGGAATACACTTTACCACTCTTCTTCCCTGATCTTTGAAAGACGGACCACTGAAATAAACTATAGAAGTCAACTATGTCATCTCTAAGTCTACTACAGTTCCTTTAACAAGTCTTCCATAGAATGGAAAGTGAGTCTTTGCACAGCAGAGACCTTAGCATAATATACTGCAATATTTTATAGGCCTTGTTTAATACAAAAAAATTACTGGATTATTAGGAGTGAACTAAAGCAGTAGGAAATCTCTGCAAAGTTGCAGTAAGAATAACATTTTCTGGTTTCAACCTCAGGACAAAGAGCTATGTAATCAGTCATGATTATGGGTAAAAAAAGTCATTATTCATTAAATTAAATGGCCTGGAAAACAAAGCAAGTGTGGCTATTTGCAGCAAATGTCTAGGGAGGCTCACTTTTTTCCTTGAGCTGTTCAGGGTTTCAATGTCTTTGATCCATTTGCTTTGTGTCAGCTCATGCCACCTGGATATAAATCTCTTCTAGCTTCTACTTCTTATGCGCCTTTTAATAACTTATAAAACCCTGCAGAAAGGCACAACTTATTTATATGCCTGCTAACAGTGCAGGATCTATTTTTTAAACATGCCATTGGTAGTACACATCAACTCCTCCTCAAGGTAGTTTCTTGCAAAATGCAGGGCTCAGTAACCGCACTACAAATGATGCGATGACTGCCAGCAGATCAAAGGTGTACAACTCCAGCAAGACCTCCTGAAGCATTTCCTTCCAATAAGCACAATGCTTCATGGGCAGAAAAGCACATCAAATGTGCTCTTGAATGTGTTTGTCTCAGACAACATTGATTCTGATAACCTATGGGGAAAACGGCACAATCACAGTCCCTTTACTACTTCCAGAGATGTGAATGTTAAACTGAGAGCATCAGTGTTGTACTTTTCTGTCTTTTCCTCTTATTGTTTTAAACTATCCTTCCTTACAAGTTGGTCCCCTCCTGCCACCCAACACAAATATGTTTTTTCCCTTGGGCTCGCTTAAATTTGAAATGATGTCCAGAACCAAACTAAGTATATGTTCAACTCAATTCCATCATTGCAT
Source organism: Piaya cayana (assembly GCA_013389865.1). Classification (NCBI taxonomy): domain Eukaryota; kingdom Metazoa; phylum Chordata; class Aves; order Cuculiformes; family Coccyzidae; genus Piaya; species Piaya cayana. Next base: position 2,094 of record WAAB01005567.1, read on the forward strand.
CAATTACTTTTTTTCCAAGAAGGGCTGACTATGCATGAAGAGTCACATTTTTACCCATCAGTATATCTCACAGTAAAGACATTTCTACAGTGTTTTCCCTACTCTTAGACCACATTCATTACTGCTGTGTCTCAGGTTTTTCCTCTTTCTACTAAATATTAACATTGAAAATCAGTTTTCTGAAGCAGTATCAAGTGAAATGCTCGTGAGTGTGGATGTAGCCTATCACTTTTCCAAATTCAGAAATACTTTTTCTGCCCATATTTCTAAATGTTTTCAGTCCTTTAATATGACTTCACTGACACTGTTGATGTTCTGTAGAATTAGTGTTAAATGTGTTAGTGCATCAGCAATACATTATTTGCTCTGATGATTCTTCTCCCTGTTTAACCAGAGATGCTTTGCTAATTTTATGAATCTTTTCATGAAAAGATACCATTTAAGTCAGAATTCCCTATTGTTTGATAACATGTCAACCAGAAAACAACTAAAACATTTTTGTAGACAGTGCACTTTTATAGTCTTGGATGTTACAGCATTAATCATTTTCTGTTCCCTAATGAGGACATCACCTTCAAGGTACCAGTAATTGTGTAATAAGATTAAAAAAAAAAAAACCCAAACCCAAAAAGCCACCAAAAAGCAAAGAAAAACCCACCATGCAAATTCCAACAAAGCCCAATTTGGTAACAACATAGTCTGACTGCACCACAGAATTGCATCCTCCACATCCCTTTGACCTGTTTGTCATAAAAGTGTTAAGTTACGTAAAAAACCCAATTCCTTTACACGATTTGCAAGTAGATTATTTCAGGAGCTCTACACAATAGTTTGGGTTCACATCTAATAAATATTCAATTAAGCAACAATATTAAGACTTGATATTACTTGTAAAGAATAACACTGCTGGGAGAGCGTAACAGTACCAACTCTACTATACAGCAAAGAAATAATTTAGGATTCAGTACTACACATGCAGGTCAAACCTTCTGGCTGCATTAATTGCACAGATGTACTGAGACTACAGATTAACATCATCTTCCTCAAGTCAGACAGAGTTTCTGAAGAAAAGCCCATTACGACAGAAACAGGAAGACTGCAATACAAGAGTGGCCATAATGCATAAGATCTACTAGGATCAAGAGTATATATGTCCTTTTACTGAAAATGGACACACTTAGGTGCATATCTAACTGCTTCCACATGAAAATTTCTCTATGCATACAATATTGCCTGAAAAATTAAAAAAAAATCAATCACACAAAAAACTATCCAGTAAACACTAAGTTTTAGGACTTTAAAGGAAACAAAAAGGAAGAACTAAGGTTAGTCTAAGAGACAAAGAAGTAAATAAATAGATAGAACTTCCAGATGAAAGTCTACATCAAAGTTTCTTTTATTTTTGTTCCAGTAACAAAATAGATCACTTTTAAAAGTCTGTTAGAATTAGATATGATCCTGTCTTTCCCTGTGAATGCAGAAGGTATCTTAGGTCCTAATGAAAATGAAATTACTCATCTATACAAACAAAATGGGTAACATCTCAAAATCCCTAATAAAGCCAAAATTAAATAAGATATTTGACCTTTAAATCAGCATTGAAATCTACCTGCACTTACCTATACTAAGGAGAGGGAAAAAGCAAAAGAAATCATCTGCACAATTCAGTCTGAAAGGGAAACATTTCAAGGTACTGACAAAAGGCAACTGGTAGAGAGGTGACTAATATGCAACAAACACAAAACCCCCAAAACAAAAAGAGGCTGGTGCCTTTTATTCCTTCTTTACAAAGAATGAATGATGTTTAGAAGGAGGTGTTAAATAAAAGACCATGATGGGTGTTCTTTCTCACTTACATTAAATATAGCTCTAGATTCCTCACATTTTGCTGGATAAATGAAAAATAATGACAGTATGAAATCATGACAGAATAAAGCACAGTAGCTTCAGACTTGTGCCATTTCTCATTAAGGAGAAAGGATGTTAGGTTAGGTTATTTGAAATTCTTTGTTTACTTTTCATTTCTGCTTAAACCTGTTTAATACAAAGTTATGACAACAGATGGTATAATCTCTCACTGTGAATAAATTTTTGCAGCATTTCAGAGAATCCTTCAACCAATACAACCAGTCTTAGTCTTCCTGACCTTTCTTAGGTAGAGAGCAAGACAAAAACAAACAACAAAAAAGAGACAACAAGAAAAAAGTAATCCTGAAGTGATTTCTGTTTGAGATAGAGATGTTATGAAGCTTGGAAGGTAAAAACCCATTTTTACTTGGACTTCACTGTTAACTCTCAAATCCAGTAATTTTCACCCATGGAGGATCAGACATGAGTGTATGCTTTGTAAATGGGTCAGAGAGAGAAGGGAAATAGCTTTAAGTGACTGAAGAATCAGCTTAAAAAGGAGGCAGAGGACTACAGTTTAAATGATCCACAGGAGGTGAATCTAGAGGCTGACAGGACATCCACCTGCAGCAGTCCCCACTGCTCATTCCAGTAAATGAATGTTGTCCAGAATCTGGCAACTGTCTTCTCTGTCTTGTGACACCAGCAGACAGGCAAATTTTCCTCAGGAAATGTCACATATAGCAGCAACATCTACCTCTATTTTGCGAGTCTGTCTGGATATCACCCATATTCCTCTTCACTTGGTCACATGAATTTAAACAGCTCTCTGGAAATATTTATGTGTGACTGAGCTCTGCTCACACCATTTCCTTTTTCTTCCGTCCCATTAAGACATAAATTGATGTCTCTGTACCAATAGGTGGCCCACATGGCACTGGAATGGCTTAGTAGACACCCTGAGCCAACTCCACAGCCATGGGGGACGCGAAACGAAGAGTCCCTCCACGGGGCAGTTGCCCTGACATGTTCACAGCACAGGTGATGGGAGCTCTGAGAAAGTGCATATGTAGTTGAAACACACCACGCTGCAGCCTCTGTCAGTTCTTCCAAAACCTCTTGACACATTGGCTGTGCTTTTCCCCTCGTGTTTTGCCCTTAACCTTTTTATAATCTCTTCCCCATCCAAGGCTCCATCATACTGTGCGACTATCCAGGAAAACTGCTAAAGGAGGAAGGATTGAATTCCTCTATGTTATCATGTCCATAGCACAGCACTACAGGGCAGTGTTCATGCAGATCATCTGATGCCTCCAGGGAGCAGTAGGGGTACTCTGTCCAAGTATCTATCCAGCCTTTCCCCATATTCCCCGGCTCCTTCCATGTATTTTTTAATTAATCTTCAAGCCTCTTCTTTTCATTTTTGTTAATAAAACACAAAGAGGGTGAGGAAGGGGATTTGTTTGCTAAGGTACAGTTAGCATCTGTCTCAACAGGGAAAGTGCGTACAATTGGTGCCCAACAACAGATACCTGTTGAAAAGTACAGGAAACAGCATGAACAGTGTGGCTTCTCCACTCACATATGTTTCATCAAGCAGACATCTACATATTTGACAAGTAAGAGACTGCATCTAGACCAAGATCAGCAACACAGCTATTCCCTGTAAACGTCTTGTTCCTTCTCTAACACATCCTGGTCCTTTTTGGCTTCCATATATACGGTGTCAGCAAGGGCCATAATCTTAATGACAATCATGCAGAAGAAAAACAAACTAAATCAACAGCCAAACAGTCTTTTCATGGCTGCCTAAAATCATTTAATTCAGTATCTAATTAACAATGAATGCTGCATTATAGTTCTGATTACACGTTTATTCTTGAATTAGGAAAAAAAAAAGACCTAAAATGGCCTTTACACCAGTTTTGCCACACTTTTAACAACTCATAGCAGGTAATAGTCATTTAAATATTGATGTAAGTTACTCAGATTCTTAATTAGTAACAGAGTTGCTGCTTGATATTAATGATGATTAACCTTGTATATGTTACAGTTTTATCATGATGGGTTTGGATGAAAACAGTAACTTGATACAGACATTGCAAAATGAGCAAAAAATTTTGTTATTACTTTTAATTACACTGCCATAGAAGAAGTGGATTCTTGGGGCAAAAAACTAGTCTACTACAACTTGTCTTGAATTTCAAATAAGTTCAGTCTGCACAAAAATTAATTTCTTGTAATAAATTGAAGTATGATAACGATCTGTGCCCAGTCGCTGTCTCATTCAGTAGTCTAGAGCTAGAACATCCTTTTCAAAATAAAAACGACCACAAAACCAAACCACACACTCTATCTTCATTCATAGATGAGAAAATGAACTTGGTTTTATAATTTGATTTTCAGCTTCTAAGCTTACTCATGTGATTTAATCAGTAAGAGAAAATTATTTCCACTCCCCCAGACAAGACTACGAATACCAAAAGTGGGCTTAACCATTGAAAATAATGTAGTCCTGGTTAAACAGCCAATGCTTTCCACCTCTTACATTACTGACATTTCTTAAAACTTGAGCAGCAAATAAAGCTGCTACACTGTATGTTTTAAAAACTCACTTGGAATTATCTGAATAGATTATATTTACTTAAGCATAATTGAAGTCCCACAAATTTTTATAATCATAGAATAATGAGACTTTACTTACACTCAAGGGATTTTTTTCATAACACTTCAAATAATTAAAGTTATACATTTATTTATTTCTATAAAGAAAAGAAAATTTACTACAGTTTACCATGTCCATGACTAACAATCCTAGGATTCAGGCAAGAAGCTACTGTACTGAAGCTGGAATACAAGAAAGTTTAAAGAACGGGGCGGCAATTCAATAAACTTCTAAAAGTGAAAGAGCCTTGTGTAACACACTGTTCCCTAAAAAAAAAAGGGAAATGTCAGGACTGCTTCAGGCTTTGAAGATCTCATCCTTGTATAAAGAGGAAAGTGCAACCCAGCGCTGCTAATCAAACAAGTCTGTTAGTTTCATCTGGACCATCAGAATCTTCCATCCTCAGTTGTTATATGAGATATGCTTCTAAATGGAAGCATGATTTCATCACTGCAAAGCTTTTTAAAAATTGTTTCAGCAGGCATATACCTACACTATAAAAACTAAAATCCTTGAACATGCAGTGAGAAACATCTGTTTCAACAACATCATACAGTTAAGCCTGACACAGAATAAAAGAAGCCTTCCTTGCAGGTGCCATTACATTGCAGAAGCATGAACACCAAGAAAAGAAATCCTCACAGCTCATTCCTGACCCAGTACTCTCTCTTCCTTGGGAGAACAATGTACAAAAGTATTAAATCATGGGAAAAATCACACAGTAGGAAGACATTATCAGGAATAACCAGAGATGGAAAAGGCCATCACTCATGCTATTTACTTCCCTCATTGGGTTGCTGCTGTTCCCTGCACATGCCTGTTCACAGGCCAATTAACCAGGTGTTAAGAAAACACTGCCAAGAACAGCACAGAATGTAGTTCCCTTCCTTTTGAACTTACGTTCATGGAGAATGCAGAGATGGCTTTAATTTGCTTATAAAATAACCAAGATGCTTGTCTGTTCCGTCACTAGCCACTTCATATCTCAGTACTGCAGAAGGTTTGACACTATTGATTTATAGTCCTGCACTTCACACTCCCACCCTGTGAAAGAACTCAGTTTGTCAAATACTTCTTGGTAATTAACATGATATAATCTTTCTGACCACCATGAAATCAGTAAAACAAAATTTTAAAAAATCCAAGTTGCATAGCAGCATGCAGGAGAAGGATCCAGGCTGCTCCCTGGTCTGAGATCACTCACGTCACGACATGATCATCACAGGTCCTGCAAACCAGCATGTAAAGGTCCAAAACTACCTCACAGGACACAGATGAAAAGAGAACAGCATTCTTCTGCTAGTCATTATCTAACAAACTTCTACAGTATGTCCAAACACCCTGTCTCATATTTATAGATGATATAAACAGGAAAGTTCTTGAGTACCTATTTCTGTTAAAAAAAAGAGAAACATTTATGCAACTACTACAGATGTCTTTTTTCCTGCAAAATAAGGAGAATTCAAGCGCTATGTCTAACTGTGTGAGCCGGTGCCCATTTAATACTAAGCCACACACAGTTCCTCCTTCCCAACCACGTCACAACATATGTCATTTGACTGGTTTGCATCTGAGCAGCCTCCCCATGTCAGGCAAGAACCACAGTGACCCTTGGCAGTACAATCAGTGGGCATAGCTTATTAACCTTTATATTGTGGTAACATTCAGAATCCAGCTAAACTGGGATCATCAGTATTACATACAGTAAAAGCACTACTATTAGAGCAATTTCCCCCAACAGCACACAAGTTGAACAGGATTAAAAGGGTTCTATAACAAAAAGACAGACAGAACAGGACAGGGGACAAAATGCAGTGGCAAAAATATACCCAATTCTTAGCCAAGCTTGGAGCAATATTCAAAATTAATTCCTGTTATCAGGATATAGGGTTTTTTATAGATATCACGGAAGAGAAATTTTGAAGAGGTACTTCCAGTATGTAAAAAAACTAGCACAGGAGAAAGGGTAAGTGCTGTAAATACATTTGAAAACATAATAGCAAGAGTTTGAGCCACGTACTTCCAATTAAAGATAAAATTAACAATGCACAAATATATTTTAAACCAACGCAATTCTAGGTTGCCTTAATAAAACCCTGAACAAGAGAAATTCTAGAGAACTCTATGTATGCTATAATAATTAGACTCTTCTTGCCCTTTCATCACACAACTCTTCAAATCTTCCAGTAGTGGGAAACTGATTGAGGTAAAGACTTTTTATGTAGACTCCATTATATAATCTTTAAAAAATATTTATAACACATTTCCAACACATGTCTGATCTGGTAACATCCCTTGTAGTTGATGGTCACCTTACCTCTGTCTTCAATAGGCACTAAATCCCTATATATTAGAATTGGTAAAGTGGAATTTAGGGGTTTTTTTCATTTTACTGTGACATATTTAGTGGCTATTACTCATTTCTGATGCATTGCATGCATTAAAATTAATATCAACATGCCAAAAAAAGTATCTATGTCTAAATGCTTTAAATTTCCTTGCACTATCACAAAGCAACTTTTTTCCTTAGACAAATTCCTGACCAATGCACAGTCCTAAATCCTGGGAAAGGAAGACATGTCTGGGAATACGTGTCTCAAGACAAGTAAAAACCCACCTTACTGCGCACCATTGGGTGGTTAATATTGAGCTACAGATTCCTCACAAAGATGCACAAGATTAACATAGCCTTGGTCATTCAAAACTCTGCACTGTTAAGTGGACCCTGCAGGTACTCTAATGTTGGTAAAAAAGCATTCCAAATTAACAGTAACAATTCTTTCTTCTTAATTGTTTTTAATTTTATCTTTAAAAAAACCCATTTCAACTTTAATGGAAGTATTTCAGCAAAGAATTTTGAACTACTAAGACATTACAGGTATTATAAATACAAGCAACCTTGCTTTACTAACCACACTTGCTTTTTACTTGTCATTTTCTATTGATACTTGAATTCCACTGAGTATTAATACATGCATATGGCTTCATGTCAGTCTCAATTAATAGTCTGTCAGAAGTTAGTTTTTATTTATATCCTTGTTCTGTTGCTACAGTCTTGAAGCATGCTGTAAGTCTATTAAACTCATTAAAGGTGTCTAAACAATGTATTTAGTTCCTAAATTGAAAATACTAGAAAGATTAAAGTGAGACTATTCACTTTTGACCTCATCACTAGACATGAAAACTTTGGTTTTAAGCACACATTCCACTTTTTCAAAACGCTAAAACACCACCTGTGACTGGTTAGGAACAATCCTACAAGACAATGAAGTTCAAGCTCACTTACAGATAATTGAAAATCTGAACTCCACTAAAGATATCAAGTCAAACTTTTAAGAGGATGATATTGTGAAACAGAATAAGGATTCAAGGATCTCCCTTCACTTTTCAACAGTTTCAGTATGTGACCAGTTTGGTTCTTACTTAATGGGGATGAATACCCACACCATTGAACTACATGCTTTCGTATAGACCTCTCTAAAACCAATTTTTTTTTCAGAAAAATCCTACACGTATTCTAATTTAATTTGAGACATAGGCCAAGACTCAAATAAGTCTATCTTCTGTTGATACTTTTGAAAATTAAAAATTACTTTCTTCATCTTCCTGCCTTTCATCAAAACTATGTGGGATGTATAGGTATCAGTGTAGTTACTTTTTACATTCTCGTATTTTCAAGATACCCCTGGTTAAACTCCTTTACTTGATCACCTGCTTGTGTTCATATTTCAGACAAGTTTGCTTCCTATGGTATAAGGCATAAGTGGGAGGAATGACATCATGTTCTGATATTTATTTCTTGTTACTTCGGTAGCTAAGCTTTGCTCACTGCTTAGCAAAACATAATTTCATGATCAGCTTACTGTTATTATCTAATCCTGTTCTATCTTTTCAGTTATTTGAGAATTCTGAAGTAAATCAATGACAATCTTACCAATAAAGACCACTGTTACTTGCATGGCCAAAGATATTTGTTCTATACCATTTATTATAACAGGCACAGTATTTTTTATTTTGCAGTTTAAGTACAGATAGGCAAGCTGCTGGACTATTTTAAGGCTATATCTGAACCTATAAGACACCAGCTGCCAAAACCAGAACGTAAGTATGTTAAATCCTATTTTTACCAGCTAACTCTTATGCACCAGAAAAAAACCCAAAACACCTACAACCTTTATGGAGAGTTTCCCTCATAAGACCTTCTCAGAGATGCCTAATCTAGCTTTCTTTTGAAGGCTGAATAACAATTAGATGGACCACAACTCATAGCAATCATGGCAATTCCTAAGTTTCTATCCATAAGTAACATCACTGCAAGGGGTGCTCTAAGTGGTAATAGGCTATGTCTTAGTGATATAAAATCTAAAACAGGAGGAGTACCAGCCCAGAATAAGCATGTCTGATCTGGGGTTTGGCAAAGGTACTAGCTGACATGGAATCTTTTAGTTACAGTATCCTGTCTGTGGATTCCAGAGCTTCCTGAACAAGTAGTCATTTAAATACTCAAACTTTTTCATTGTAAGCGTATTGTCACATTATGTCAAATTATACTTTTATCCACTACCTGCTCAACATTATGCATCACAAAAACTTCTGTAGTATTTTGAAATAATTTTTCAATGCACGTTCCAATTCCTGCATTAAACATCTGCCTCTGAATTCTACTGAGTGCCCAAGCCAGTGATCTTAATACACTGCGGGTGCTTATAGACTTCTTAGCACAGTAAGTCACAGGAATTTTTTTCTGATACCTTCCTTCTATTTTTGCCTAGATGGGTTTACCTTATTTCTTCTACCCAGGTAAAAAGCTTGATAGACTTTTCTATCAAACTCCCATATCCTTTACTCATTTTTCCATTTCTCTAAGAATACCACTCAAGTAATGCCATATGCAGTTTGAAATAAGTGGTTGTCAAACTACAATATTTATTGCTGCAACGGTAGAAAAGGCTAAATTAATGCCTGCAGAATGCCTCAGATGAACAAATCCATAGCTGTGATACAGACAATAAATTCAGCGCAAAACTAATGGGATTTGCACAAGTGAATGAATTAAATGATTAGAAAGAGTGGAGGAAAATGAGCTGTAAGAGCAATCAGTCAATGTAAAGAAACTATCTGAAAACATCAGTGTGGATCATTACATAATGTTCTCTCAGGGTACTTGTTATAAGAAAACTTAACTGTTTCTGCTCAGGGATACAGTTCTCATCAAGGTAACACTTAAATTCCAGCAGCACTGGTTAACACTGCACACACGTGCATTTAGTGTGCATGCATTTGAAACATGCGTCTATATTTAAAACAATGAAAAAATACAGAACACTGTAACATTAGGTTTACAGTCTTGATTTGGATATGTATGATTTTGCCCACATATAGGCTCAGCCACTAGGCAAAAGAAGGAGATTGAACTGTGAATTCCAGTATTACCTTGTTTAAGAACAGTTTATCTGTAAAGGAGTGGGGGGAAATAAAGGGTACCTTTCTCAGATAAATACCCAGTACATAGCACATCTAGAGATGGCATAAACCACATCATTACACTACTCCACCTTCTCCACTCCTGTTATCCTGGCCTGACGTAGGACTGGGCTGGTCTGAATTATGTCAGCAGAAAAATAACATGTAGACATTTGCTGCTTCTACAAATATTATCACATTGCGTGTCATTTTCCATCTAAAAATCTACTTTCCATGGAAGAGCTGTATCTTCTACATTCCTTCGGAGGAACAAATGAGTTTGCTGGCCACATAATCTCCAAGTCAGGGAAATACTCAAACAACAATTTAAAACCCCTTACTACTAGGTGAGCAAAAAGTATAACTGTCTATTACAGATGCTTAGAATATAATTACAGAGAGAGGGAAATGTTAAATATGAGGGAAACTTCTAAGCATTCTTCTTTAGACTCCATATGGCTATCGGTGAAGGTAATTACTGACTCATACTAGGCTGTCTGGTTTTTGGTTTGGTTATTTCAGATAAAGTTGCTTTCTTTTTCCTCTCTGCCTATCCACAAAACAAAACAATACAAGTGCAACATAGCCCAGCTAGTACATTGGGGAGTACAGTCAGTTTCTGTGTAAATGTTTGAGCTTGTAAACTATTTAAATAAGAGTATGAGGAATGTGTAAAGATACCATAAACTCTGACACTTCTTACATTTTCAGCAGCCTAGTTTCCTTCCTAGTTCTAGCTCTTCAGACCTGTTTGAAGCTTTTGTGACCTCTGCTGTGCCTTTGCTATTCTTCGGTGTCTTTCTTATACTATTTATTTCCTTACAAGTTTTCACAGAACTCACATCAGATGCGAATTTGGCTGCCTGCAATTTAATGCTCCATATGGCATCCTCACCCACATACTCATACTTCCATAACGATCGTTTTCACTTTGTGTTTTGTTTTGCTTTGTATTTTTTATTTACTAAACTGATTCGGAGTGTTTTCTTTGTATTTCCATATTTTAACACTGTTGTTCTGTTACTGCCAAAATACACATGCATGTGAATACTACAGCACATTGTAACTATTAAACTAGAACTCAGTTGAGTTCTTTGACATTTGCTTTCTGAAATCACTTTTCTTATTTCACCTGCAGGAGCTTTGAGGGAAAGTCAAATAGCTTGTCCAGGCTCTTCAGAAAAGGCTGGCTTAAAGGAGGCTGAGGGCTTCAGTATAATTCACTAACATTTTGTTCTAAGAGATGACTGCCTGCATACAAACCAATGGGGAAATATATTCCGCTGCAGGACAGATACCACTTTATATTCATAGTATTTGTGCTGGTGCCCAGGAGTTGTATAGATCCTCTCCTAAAGCATAAAACCAAATCTGACTTTTAGCTTGGTACTGATTTGAAACCTTTTGTCATTTACACACCTATCTCCACTCCTTTTGTTAACATTAACTGATGTAACTGATGATTTCCCAGCCTCCTCCCTTGCCATTTTCCCCAAACTGCTTTGAGAACTGCCTTTCTGACACTGGCCACCCTGACTCTCTCAGCTTCCTATAGAAAATTCAGAACATGTTCGCAGGTTTAGGTTTTTTTCTAATTACCAGTGCCCAGGGTATTGTTATTCTTTCTAGGTCTCTTTTCATTTTAGGTCTGGTCTTTATCTATCCATGACTAGTTCTGAAACTAGTGCAATTGGCTATCAGAAGAAAGAGACATACTGGCAACAGATGAGAAGCCTAAGTAGGTGGAGGGAGGTGGGGGGAATTGGTCAGCAGTTGAGAAAGAAGACAGATGTCTTGGTTAATAGGGTAGAAATAACAGAACTGAAGAAGTTGAGGACACGGAGGAAGTCGGGGTGAAAGAATGACATATAAGCTAGGGATCAAACATGGTACCAAATCAGGCAATAAAGCCCCTCTCAGAGAAGAACATGCAGGTAGTCACGGATCCCAAGCTACATCTTAGAGAAACTTTACTAAAAGGAAAATGAAGACCAGGGCAGCAGGATGAATCTAAGGTGCAAACTCTTATATTTGAGCATCTAACTCACTGAAGTTAATTGAACTCAGATTCAGCAAAACTTTTGGGGTATCAGCCTTCTGTCAGAACTTGAAAATCAGTCTAGATAATAGAAGCTTAACTGTTTCTGGCTGCTACTGGCTCGCACTTATTATTTGAAACACTGATAAACTGATGTGTTTAATCTAAGAATAAAAACTAGTACTCTTCCTTCTCTTGCTTTGGCTATTTCCTTTCCTTGCCAAAGTCTACACCAGGAAAGTAATCAGATGACTATGCAAGCCACACTGAAGTGCACTTAAAGTCATAGAATCACTAGGTTGGAAAAGACCTCTTAGATAATTGAGTCCAAGCAGTCCTATCTGCCACTACACCATGTCCTCGAGTACATTGTCTACCTGTCTTTTAAATACCTCCAGGGTTGGTGGCTCAACCACCTCCTTGGGTAGCCTGTTTTAATGCCTGATGACACTTTCTGTGAATTTTTTTTTCCCCGATATACAGCCTGAACCTCCCCTGGTGCAGCTTGAGGCCATTCCTCCTTGTCTTATCACCTATCATGTGGCAGAAGAGGCCAGCACCCACCTTTCTACAACCTCCTTTCAGGTCGGTTTAGAGAACAATAAGGTCTCCCCTCAGCCTCCCCTTCTCCAGGCTAAACAACCCCAGCTCTCTCAGCTGCAACTTGTAAGACTTGTTCTCCAGCCCCTTCATCAGCTTTGTGAGGAGAACGATTCCTGTTCATCTGTAGTCATATATGGCAATCAGCTAACACATCCACAGAGGATTTGCAACTGTACGTCACATTGATGAAGTAACTTCTCCTTCAGAAAGTAAAAAGAACAAAGAAAGTTGTATAGAGTATTTTGTCCTGATGTTCATGGGAATCTTTGTCTAAACTTCAGCATCATTTTTGTTACGGAATCCTCTCTTGCTTTTTTTCGCTTCCCACGTGAATGGGATAAATCTGGCACCTGAGCAAAAAAAGCAGTGGTTGGAGAACAGAAAGCAACAGTACAACTTCCCATGATTCACCTCATGGTAGCTAAGATTAATTTCTCTCCCTCTCCTCTTATTCCACCTGTTCAAATCACAGATAATCACTTGCAAAAAAAGTGAAATTAATAGTGGTTCCTTAAAGATGACAGTCCCTTAGGTGAGGATTACGTAGAACATGAAGACTTGTGTTCTAAATGAGATTAAGTCTCTTACAGTCTACAAGTCTATCTAAGTTTTGTATGTGCCAACAGTTTACCTTATTTCAAAAATCTGACCCAGAGTTAAATCTGATCACAGAAAAATGGGCAACTACAGTTTCTTGTCACGTGTCACATTTGAGATCCAGGGCATCTGAATAATTTTTTTCAGCCAGACATTTGCAAATATAATGCTGTTTCTCCCAAGCCCTATAACTGATAATTGCCTGTATTAATCTTTTTTTTCAGGTTACTCACTTTAAGCTGGATTCTACAAACTTGTGCTGCTCAAATAGTACTTTACTCCAATGGAAACAACAGCGAATCAATTTAAATAAAATGAATTACATACTCTGTTTGAATAGAGTTATATACTAAGTAAGTGAGGCTTCTTGCAAAGAAATATCAAAGACTTATTCACAACATGATGCTATAATGTTTAATTGCTCATTCAGAAATATTACCAGGAGAAATACATATTTCTCAAATAAATCAAACATCCATCAAAACATTAATTTATACAGTTTTAAATTTGCATTAAATAAACTGCAAAGAGGGCTGTTACACAGATTTTTTCCCTACAGACAAACCATTGTGTACAGCTTAACTGGCCTGCTCACATGAATTACTTTGCATTTACATTCTGGAAAAATGACAAGATCAGGTTGATGAAAAAAATTAAAACAGAGATCGACAAGTATGCTGGAAAGGACAAAAGGATTAAGAGAACTGAAGTATTTTGACATAGAATGGAATTATTTCTGTTTGAACAGAAAAAAAAATCTGGTTTATTCACACTCAAATTGACCTACAATGTATATATAATAGCAATAATGAAATCTTCTGGACCACTACAATCAGCACAGACAAAAAAAGAATTATATTTTATGTTTTGAAGAATATTAAATAAGTATTTTAAAAAATCAGATTCACAATCAGTAGAAATCAGCTATTTGGGTGATACAAATAATCAGTATCCTAAAAGTTAACATATATAAACAAATACTTTTGATCACACAGCTGCTGCACCATTTAAGTTAGTGACAATTTTGCAGTCTTGAAACTTGTGTATCAAAAATTTTAGGAGATACTTCCTTGGAACTCAGTAGTCACAAAGAAATATAGTTCCCTCATTATTTAACTGAATAAAAAACACTGAAGAATTGTCTTTCAAGTATGAAGCAGATGCATGACCCATGCATGCATACTAATACTCATGAATATTTTCAGTTGTTATTCTGGGTACTGGATAAGGTCCTTAATATTTTACTGGTGCAACATTAACATGAGAGATATAAAGAGTATAATAAAATTGAATAGTTTCACCTGGAAGGGACCTACAATGATAGTTTAGTCCAACTGCCTGACCATTTCAGGACTGACCGAAAGTTAAAGTATATTATTACAGGCATTGTTCAAATGCCTCTTCAACACTTATAGGCTTGGGTGGGGGTGTGTGTGTTACATTCTGGTAACTACTATAACGTTTAAACTTAATTCATTAGTTAGTTGCAAAGCTTACTAATGCAAAATTATTTGAGAAATACTATTTCGAGGAGGTAATGGTTGAGAATTGTTCTGATTTTAGCTCTAAAATTAAAAATACTAATGAAACCATGCTCATCGGATGACAGTATAATTCAGACTGTTAGAAATAAACCAACAGTAATAAAAAAGCAAGAAAGATCAGGATTTGCAAGGCTGGTTATTGTCAGAGAAATTCTCCAGCTTCAACATAGAGCTCAGATTTATATATTCAATTTTCTTGCATAAAATTAGCTGCTGTTGCACAAAGTACATTATAGTGCGACTGGTTTAACCTTGTACTAGCTGAGTGTTATACATCTCAGGTAAAATAAGTCTTTCTGCATTGTGTTGATGTTTTTTACCTACCAACTATTCTTAAACGCATGGTAATTTACCTAGGGCAGTTACTGGTGGAGTTCACAGTCCTGAGGAATATGAGTTAGGTGAACGGTGAAGTCAGGACCCTGGATTTTAGAAAAGCAAACTTCCAACTGTTCGAGGAGTTAGTGAATAGGACTCCCTGTGAAACAAAGTGAAGAGACAAGGAAGCAAAACAGAGCTGGCAGATAGTTATGGATACTTTCCATAGAGTGCAAGAGCTTTCAATCCCCAGGTGTAAGAAATTAGGAAAGTGAGGCAAGAGACCAGCATGGATGAGTTGAGATTTGCTGGTCAAACTAAAAGGCAAAAAGGAAACACATAGGCAGTGGAAGCAGGGACAACTACCCTGTAAGAGTATAGGGATATGGTCAAGAAGGCAAAGGCAGGGTTGAAGCTGAACTTTGCAAGGGATGTAAAGAATAATAATAAAGTCTTCTTGTGGGTATGTCAGCCAGAAAAGGAAGGTCAAAAGAAAGTGTATCCCCCCTGATTACTAACACTGGCATATTGGTAAAATCAGATGAGGAGAAGGCTGAGGTATCTACAACTACTTTGCCTTGGTGTCCACTGGCAATCTCTTGTCCCACACCTCTCGAGTGTATAAACCACAAGACAGGGACTGAGGGAGCAAAGTCCCTCACACTTTAAGAGAAGATCAGCTTCATGACCCATGGGAGCAACCTGAATGTACCTAAGTCTACGGGATCTGATGAGAGGCACCCCAGAATCCACAGGGAATTGGCTGATGCATTTGCTAAGACACTCTCATTATAGCTGAAAACTCATAACAATTGGGTGAAGTCCCTGGTGACTGGAAAAAGGGAAACACTGCGCACATCTTTAAAGAGGGTAGAAAGGAGGACCCTAAGAACTACCCACCTGTCAGCCTCATCTATGTGCCTGAAAAGATCATGGAACAGATCCTCCTAGACGCAATGGTGGACAGGGAGGGGTTTCCAGCCAGCCAACATGGCTTCACCAAGGGCAAGTCCTCCTGACCAATCCAGGGGCTTTCTATGCTGGAGTGACTACATCAGTGGACAGGGAAGAGCGGCAGATGTCATCCATCTGGACAAATATAAGACATTTGACATCTTGCCCCTTAAATTCTTTCTCTCTAAATTGGGCAGATATGGATTTGATGAGTGGGTTGCTCAGTGGATGAGCAATTGATTGGATGGTAATAAAAAGTTTTTACAATGAGGATGGGAGACTGCTGATGAGTAGTGTCCCTCAAGTGTCCCCACTGGGACCATCATTGTTTAGTATCTTCATCAGTGACATAGTCAGTGTTACCAAGTCCACCCCCAACAAGTTTGTATTCAACAAGCCATGTGGTGTGGTTGACACAGTTGGGGTATGGCACGCCATCCAGAGGGGCCTGGACAAGCTAGAGAAGTGTTCCCATGCAAACCTCATGAGGTTCAAATAGGCCAAGTACAAGGTCCTGCACCTAGGTCAGGGCAACCCCTGGTATCAACAAAGGCTGGGAGAAGGACTTGGGGGTACTGGTGGATGAAAAGCTGGACATTAGACAGAAATGTGTGCTCACAGCTCAGAAAGCCCACCATTACCCGGTCTTCATCAAAAGAAGCAGGGCCAGAAAGTTGAGGGAGGCAATTCCGCCCCTCTGCTCTGGTGAGACTCCACCTGGAGTACTGTGTCCAGATCTGGAATCCCCAACATAATAAGGATATGGAACTGTTGAAATGGGTCCATAGGAGGGCCACAAAGATGATAAGAGGGCTGGAGCACCTCTGCTATAAGGAAATGCTGAAAGAATTTGGGTTGTTCAGCCAGGAGAAGAGAAGGTTCCAGGAAAACCTTATTTGCAGCCTTTCCATATTTATAGAAGGCCTACAAGAAAGATGAGAGAAGACTTTTAAACAGGATCTGTTGTGACAAGAGAAGGGGTAATGATTTTAAAAGAGGGCAGATTCAGATCAGACATTAGGAAAAAAAGTTTTTACAATGAGGATGGTGAAACATTGGAACAGGTTGCCCACGAGCAGTGGTAGAAGCCCCATAATTGGAAACATTTGAAGTCAGGTTGGACGGGCCCCTGAGAAACCTGATCCAGTTGGAAGATGTTCCCGCTCACTGCAGGGAAGTTGGACTACATGAGCTTTAAAGGTCCCTTCCAACCCAAACATTTCTATGTTTCTCTAACATATTAAGTAATATTAAATCTATTGATCTAGATTTCTCCTATTCCTCTGCTACAATTCCCATTGGTGGGCATGCAACTTTGGCTAAGGTTATCTTCCCTCCAAAGACTTGTTTCAAGATCCAAATTACCTCAACATCTGAGAATGTATTACTTTTCCCTGTTTTGAATTGCTTCAGATAGAAAGGCAGTTTCATTGCTACCATGTTGTCCTCATCTAGCATAAATTAAAAGGGTCATTTTCTTATTAATAATCAGAGGATCACAAATATCTACTGTCTAACTGCTTTCTACATGGAAACAAAGTTAAGAAAACAAAGGAATTTACTAGACTTTTACAAGGAGAATGCTCTTAACTAGAAGTGAATTTACTACACATTTAGATCAATCAATAGCTACAACAGGAGTGCTCTCTGGAAGCTGGGACCAGATCCAGGCACTCTGCAGCTCCATCTGAAAAGAGCAGGAAGCACTAGAAGAGGAAAAGAGGCTCTGGCCTTGTGATAGCATGTTGTATTTGTAAAAATACTTTGGCTAGTTTACTCATGAAGCTCTCCAGAGGTTTATGAGTGTCCAAGCCTGCCAAACTGCACAGCTTTCACAGACTCATTACAAGAACAGTTAGACCTGGACCCTCACTTCCATTCATGACTTCAATATTTCTGCACATCATTCACTGCTGGGTTTAGTAAGACAAAATTCCTTTTAGCTTCTGTCAGAGTTGTACCACTGTGAAGACTGAATTATTTTGGTCTTTAAAAATAAATATATAGGAGATTAACGTACTAACCCAACTGACTAGCTTCATTAGAAGGATTTTAGATTTTACCCAGGAGTTTCTCCAAACTGCATCCTGCATATTACTAGTACAGTTTTGTGCTGGAATAATTTAATAATAAATAAAGCAAAATAAGATGCACATGCAACATTTTGTTATCTTTAGCATTTCAAACTTCTCCAGGACCACCGTAACTCTATCCTACTGCACCCTGTCCTTTGTCTACATTTGCAAAGAGGTCTTGTTTTATATGCTTACACTGCTCAGTTGACTGAGTAAGGCTATCCAAGTTGTAGTTTATACTACTGATGAACTAAAATGCCTTTCTGTTAGTTATTTTTTTAAGAAAGCTCCTGCCTCAGACCCATTCACTGTCCCCCACTCTAGCATAGGAGGATTCTTTGTTCTCATCTGAATTGGAAAGATATGAAAAACAATTTAGCATTTAGTGTAAACAAAGGAGTAAGTGCTTAGGGAAACGCATTTTCTATTGGTACAGATCTGTTTGAAGACCTTCTCGTATCCTCAGTAGCCTCAGTAGCATACCCCGTTAAAGTTCTCAATCCTTAACTCCTAACCTAAAACTACCAATTACTGTATGTATGTATGTATGTTTTTTCTCCCTCCAACACTTATGCCTTGGGCAGTTAGTTCTGTAGGCAGTGGGAACTAAGAGTGGTCCCTTCTCTATTGCTATAGATGCTTTCTACCCATGTTGGGACAAGGTAGTAAGTAGTAATTAAATACCAAGTTCAGGATGAAAGAAAATTAAAACTCCACATCTATTAAAAGAAATAATTATTCTATAATTTAAACAGAGCTCCTCAATAGTGTTCAGGAACATATAATAAAGACCATGTATGGGTAGGTGTAATTGGATGCAGTTGCCTTAGGAACAGATGTTCAGCATGTAAAGCAGGAAGCCTGCTTAAAAGGCAAACTCAAAGACTTAAGCCTGGTGGGTGAAACCTGGCTTGACTGAAGTTCATCCTAAAAGGTTTTTTAATTCTCTCATATTCGCGATATTCGTACAGGTATAGAACTAAATAATAGATTATTTTGAGCTAGCAGTGCTCTACTGGAGGGCACATATCCTGGTTTCCTTTGTGCAATAATTTCATCAAGAAATGAAAATACCTAAGGAATCATAAGAGTCTAGGTTTATACTCTGGAGGTACTGATACCATTACCACTGCCAATGTATTTTTATAATGTACACAAGAGATATTGTGCTCTTAAAGAAGTGTTATTGTAGGACGTAAAAGAATTTGACATGCAGAAAGAAAACAGTGCCTGGTATATGAGTGTCATTTTAAAGTAAAGTAATATTAATAGCAAAGATTCTTATAAAGATGCCAAGCAAAAATCTTTTCATCTTCTGACATTTTAGGAATAAACACAGAATGCCTAATACTGTTTGTCAGAACAATTTCCAGTGAGATTCAATTTACACTATTCAGACACCAGAAATAGGAGGTCCAAAATATTGCTCACAGTACAAAATTCGAGACCCACTTCTTGTCCAGGCATTTCTCAATAATTAATATACTCATCCATACTTCTATGATTTACTGCCCATTTTTGTTGCCATTTGAAGAAATACTGTAAAACACAAACCTACTTTTCAACCTGTATGAAATCTGAATGCACACAGAGCTCTATACCTGTTGACCTCACTATCTGCAAAGGACAAAAACTTTCCTACAGTACTGAACTACAAAATATATTTTCTTTCTATCTTCCACAAATAAAAAAACAAATAAAGAAGTTGATTATTAAAGAAGTTGAATATTAAATAATACTTCCCAAAGACTGGTAAGTAATTTTATGAGCAGGAACTTGAGGTTGAATTCTATGCTGGACCCTCTAAGAGGGTTTTTGTAATTTTTACAAGCCAACTGTGGAGTGCGGTGGCATAAGATACCTTTAAGTAATCGTCATACATTCTCTCAGAATAACCTGGCAAGCTGAAGACACTGTCCAGTAATCAGACAGCCTCCTGAAATCTCTGAAGCTGTACATATAGTAGCTCTATTCCTCCATTTTAATCTAGCTGTCATTCCAACTCATCCATCTCCTCAGACTGAAAAAGAGAATCTTTTGAAGAAGGGTTTTACTCTACTTACACTGGGAGAAAGTTTGTGTGATTGGATGCAGAAGTCCCACAATATATCTACAATAACAAGTAAATGTGGCCTTATATTCATTTTAAAGTCAAGACACACCTGCCATTCCCATGACTTTACAGAGAGCTTAAATTGCTTTTTAACTCCTGAATGCATCATACTTTACCTCATTGGGGTATAATGCCTGGCTTTTATGAAACCTGAGCTCACAAATTAAGGTTCACAGAATATACTTGTAATGACTGTAAGAAACAATTGAAATATAAGTCCTGAAGAACAGAGGTCCATAGTCACAACACTTGATGTAGAAGCATCAGTAGGCCAGTGGGGAAAAAAAAAAAAAAGCCTTTTCTTCCCCCTTTTTACTCCTGTTACTCAGCTTGGAAGTGATCTAAAATCCTAACTGATTACAGATATTTTCCATGGCTTTACTGATTTTTGGGGTCTTGTTTCTTGCCTGCCGTTTTCTACTTTTACATTATTTTGTAATTTCTTCTCTTCAACTAGACTTTGAAAATCAAACCTAGACATACTCCTTTATATTATAAATGTCTTGTTTCTGAAGGGGAAGATCCACAACTGAGAAGTTATCAGGTTAGTGGAACACTGTAAAACTAAATGCTACACAGCAAAAAATAATTTCAGTGTAAGTAGAAGGAACAATATGCTTTCTGTTAATTCCTGTTCCATGGAAAGTGCTACCCAAAACCATAAGCAGTAGCTGGTATCTAAGCTGAAAAATTAAACATGATTACCGTAAGTATAACCATGCAAGTTTGCTCAAACAAACACCAGTATATATGGCTGCGTATTTTATCAAACCCGACTCAAAGCTTTCAAAAGACATTGCATAAAGCGAGCAGGAAAGCAAACAAAATCATTTAGCCATGAAGACATACTTCCTATTTCACAATGCAAACCCTGGATGGTTGATCTTAATCCTGGTATTGAGTATTTCAGCTAGGGCAAAAATTTACAAGCAGATAATCCCTATGGAACACTGGCTAAAGCACGCTGCCTGGATACAAGTTACTGTTTGAAAAAGGCATGCCAACTCCCAAGCTGTCAGGTCAGGACCATGAAGACACCATCATAATCCTCACACAAGCAAGACACCTCTGAAGGGGCAGGTCCCTGGTTCATGTCCCACTTGAGCACAAGTCTGTTCACACAACTGCATGGACCTGGCAAAGTCAGAGCAAGATACCCTGGATGAGGTAAAGCTCCCAGACTGCCACAAGGCCCAAAACCAGCACAACTGCCAGAGTGTAAGAATCAAATGGCTTGCCCCGCTTTATCATACGTGGACATGGGACAAGCTCAACTTTCATGCAACTTTAGTACCTTAACTGGTGTGAAAAAGAGATAGTGAGGAAAAACATCAGCTCTGTGCTATTTCCAATGTAAAAGACAAGGACAAAAAGACAAATCCCTTTGGCTTACCACAATCAGATTAGCTCTACTAGCCATTATTTATATGGCAGTAGGACTGGTACGTCTTTGCGCCATGGTTCAAAACTGAAAATCTGGTTGCTCCCTTTAGACAGTAAAGCTCCTTTTCACAAATTGTTGTGCAGGGGTCAATTTTGGCAAAACAAAAAGAATATTTAAATGCAAGATCAAGGCCTTATTAGTAAGCATGCAACAGTTTCATTAGCAGCCAGTCACATTCCCTTGTCCAGGAGGAGTTCAAAGATCTAAACTGCCTTGCCCGATATGACTGGCTTGCTGAGCTAATATGTGCGGTTGGCTACAGGGTGTCATCTGTATTTTTTCGAAATGTTAGGCCACCTAAATTCCTACAGTACTGGAATATCTTCCCAGCTCCCAGAAGAAGCCTGTTCCTTACGTTAGCAAGATATGATCATGGAAACAAAAATGTCAGGAAGCAAAATAAGGTAGATTTGTCACAAAAAATAACTTTATGAGATCCCTCAAGTTCTTTCCTATGTATGTCATGGTTCATGGCGTGGTTCATAAAATAAATAGTTCTCTATGGCCTTACATGTAACCACAGCATCTTCTTTTCTGCCACAGATATGCTGAGGAATTAAATATTAGGTGCTGAGTAAATATTGTCGAAGAATTAAAAAGGCTCAGAGAAGTAGGTTCTGCAAGATACATCACACATGAAGGCTAGCTACTACCCAGGTAGGAATCATGATCTGCAGATAAATTTCTTTCTCCACACATAAATGCTTATTGTATTACCATTGGCAGAGTAGTCATCATTCATTAGTAATAGTGCAAAGTCTACAGCTTCAGCTTCCAAAACAAAGAGAAGGCCAGAACTACACCCTCAGATGCTCCAGAGAATGGCAGTTAGTCAAAGGGGTAAAGTTCCCTTTCATGTAAATTCTCCGTCCTTCTCTTTATTCTGAGGGCTACTTTACCTTAAGTAAATGGCAGCAGTTATAAGCAGCTTCTGATTTACACCAGGAATAGGAAACACAAACCACCTCATAACATTAAAGAGAGATTAGGGCACAAAAATTTCCCTTGAGGACAACCCTGAAGTGAGGCAGAATCTGGTAAAGTTACCAATAAGGTTAGTGAGCATTGCTGGTGAGGCATTCACGGGTAGACGAGGTCCTGAGGGACATGGTTTAGAGTTTGATAGGAACGGTTGGACTCGATGATCCGATGGGTCTCTTCCAACCTGGTGATTCTATGATTCTATGATTAAGAAATTTCAAGAGGCACAACCATCTGGGAGTAAGGGTCTCTGTCCTTATGTGGCTTTGTGTTTCAGTGACACTCTAATTACACAACAGTATCTGATATTATGATAACCAGCACAGACCTTGCAGCCAGATTACAATGCCATTATCTTATGCAATTAATTGGTTTTATTAAACAGAACACAGATTTAAGTTGCAAATATACACTATATAGTACGCCTTTAAACTATTAGAGAAGAAAGGGCCTCCAATAAAGATAGTTCAAAAAATAAACATTTGTTCATAATTCTTTGTAGGTTCCAAACTATTTTTTAACAAATTAGCTTGCTCCTTCATTATTCCACATCAATACAGAGTAGTTTGTGGTTTTAGCAAAAATCCATTACTATAGATTCAACACATTGATTAGTAAACACGTTCACATTTCCATTTGAAAAAATTACAGTTTAGTAGTGAAAGTAGTCTCAAATGTCCAATAACACTCTTCAAAGCTGCTACTGTAGGCTCTAACTTTAAAAAAAATGTACAACTAGCTTTAGTAGTAGCTTTTCACAATGGAGACTTCAGTGGAATAGTCCATCAAAATGACAACATTTGATGAAAACATTTGTTAAGAGTATGAAATGAATGCTGAAAGCCAAGAGACCCCTAGTTACTGTCCCATGGAGTTCTTTGCATAAATAGCATACTGCAGATGATAAATAATTAAAGCTGTACTTAAAAAATATTTACAGAAATGAATTAGGGTTTTTTTAATAATAAACAAACAAACCAAAAGTGTGGTAAATTTTAGTTTCTTCACTTTGAAAACTAGATACAAAATACAAAATATTTATCCAGCTCCCTAGTTAAAAGTGGTGGTCACTTAACACTACACAATTCAAATTGTTTAATAAACAAGTTATTGAATAGTCACTAAACATATATCATTTACTATTCACTAAACCATTCAAATTGTTTAGTAAAACAGTTGAAACTGTACTTTGTTTGGCTTGCTAGCAAGCAATTTAAAACCTAAAATTTTGAGTAATTAAGCTGTATGTTTTAACAGGAACCAATGTTCTGCTTAACATTGGCAAAAAATAACTTTTCTTACTACCTGACAAGAGTCAAAGAACCTCCATGTATCTTCTCCACTGCAATTGTCTTGAAAAAGACATTTCTGAAAGCCCAGCTATATTTCAATCTCCGTTTTTCATGTAGCATCATTGCAACTGCTCGGTTTTCTTCAACTGTACTCCTCTGCCCTGTTTCATGTGGCCAGATTATGCTATTCTAATACTCATTCTCATCTGCAAGACCACCCAAAGAGTTAAAGCCAACTGGGGGCCAAGGGTCCCCCTTCCAATGAGAAAAGTCTCCTGTAATATTCTGTGACTACAGGCTTATTAGTTCTCTGACACATTCTAAGAGACTGTCTCTAGGGACAGTTCTTCTCAGCTACAGTGAGTACCACATATACAGGGAAATGGCTTTTGGAGGCTTTGTATGAGCTGTCATGTGGATGTAAATCAGTAATATCCCTGGTTTATGTACAACCATGCGTAGGTTTAGCTTGCAGCACAGAACTACAGCAGACATTTGAAACAACACTACAGCACTTTTAAATCTGTAAAGCAATTCATTACCATTGTTTTCTTTCACTTGTAGGAGTTACCATGTTTACTTAGCTTTTGTTGATAGCATAATAATTAGTTGTGTCAGTACTACCAATGAAGAGCATTTAAAAAAAATCAGGCCTCAGACATCATAAGCCTGGCTTAAAACAAGGATATAATGCACGTATTTTTGCTTGTCTTCTAAGCTTCAGGAGCAGGGAGGCAGTCGACCTACAGATTGATCCTGAGGCAACTATGCAACTTGCTTTCCCAGAGCAAGACATCTACAGGTTACCCCATATTTTCACCTGAAAAGGGAGATTCTCACATAATCACTTGACCTTAGGAACAGCAACATGAACACCACCACCAAGCCTTGCATTAGTTATAAGAGCATTACATTCAGTATTTATGCACTGAAATGTATTGCTTAGGCATGTGATTTAGTAGTAGACAGGTACTGGTTGGACTTGACGACCTCAAAGGTCTTTTCCAACCTAGTGATCCTATGAAAAGGAAGTAATCGTTTTTAAAGAATTGCTTTGCAGCCGGCCTGAAAATGGCTTTCTCCAGAGAAAACAATACTCTTTAACTCCTGGTGATTCCGGTATACCACTCTCAAAAATAAATTAAGCCTTCTCTCAGATGCAAATATGCAAAACCAGTATTAGTACAAATTTCTAGCATTAGTATTTTTATATTGATTCACATCACCACTGGATTTGCTTTCAGAAACTGTGAAAGTTACACAACTCAATAGCACATGAAAAGCAGATCACAGGGAGGAACACTGTGGATCAGCTGGAAGCACTGGTCTTTAGCTTTGTAACTGATACTCTGATATTTACAAGAGTACAGTGCTCATCCTTTTTATTAGCTGAAACCAACATGAAAATACTACTCAGAAAGGCTATCGAAGTTCAGTAACTGAGGCATTTTCATACATACACATTTATGTTTTCTATGCAATGTTCAGGATATTTGTAAGCCGATGTCTTCCAGTATGTTACATACATTGCTGAGAGCACTTAAATTCTGTGGCAAAATCAAGACTTACTGTGCCACATGTTGAATGAGTACTACACTGAAATTCTGGGCATTAAAACTGTATGGTTTATTTTGTTATCATTGCAGTAACTATGAAGAAAATTAAAAACAGGAAACATATTTAAAGTAGCAGGGAGGAGCACAGGAGATCTTCTGGGTTACTGGACACAGTCTTTCCCCTTCACCTGAACAAGAGCACGCCACTTAAATGTCATCACTGGAACAACCTAGCATTATTCACAAAGTCAATGTCTCACAGAATTGTATGTTCACAAGCCATGAAACACAATCTGAACTGCAGTCAATTCCTACTAAATAGCTCTGATAGGATTTAAAAGTGTACACTATTCTCTCAATACTCTTTCTGCAGGTTGAGTTACATCTGTAAACACAAAAAGAAGGTAAGTGAATAAAAGAAGTCAGGTAGTGTCTTAGGCATCTAAGAGGAGGGAGGGACTTCTATAATCCTGATGTGTCCATAACAAGTCTGTATTAACAAAAACATGCTAAGGATATTTGAAAGCCCCTGCTTTACAAGAAAGATCCTCATCTTAAACAAGGAGAAGAAGAAGGTGATCTGTAGGAAGAGGCAAGCAATGCAAAATAGGGATAGCTGGCTCAAGCCAACATGAACGTACTTAAAATACTAATCACATAATGACAGGCTTTGATATTGAATCACCACAAAATAGACCTATTCAACATAGAGAAAAATGAATGTTTGGCAAAGATGCTAGCTGTGCACATTTCAGGTGGAAACAAGCACCCTGCCAATTCCAACAATAACTAGGACAGACAACTCTTCCATACAGATCAGCAAGACAGTTCCAGAGTTCAGTGACACCTGTATTTCTCAAGTACAGAAAAGTTCCTAGGAACTATGCTTCTAAAAATATATAGAATCTAAATCCTACACTGAATGGTGCAAAACAGAAACTTAAAATATGGCTGTTCACCTCCAAATTTGCCTCTGCTATTAAGCTGAAGTCAGAGCCTGTTAGAGGCAGAAATCATGGTAATTTACTTCGCCTTCATGAAAGAGAATAGTGCTCTTAATACAGCTCCAACACTGGTTTGATCTCCATACAACAAAAAGGCTGTCACTGGCATCTACACATTTTGTGGCATGTTGGGTTTTTTAAAATCAAATGCTTTGATCACTTTGTGTTAATTACAAACATTTATAAGTCAATGAACATAACTCTCGCTGATAACTTGGATTTCAAAAATCTGTTATTGACGTGTTATTGACTGTAATACTACATGTATCTAGTGTCAAAGATGTTATTGACGTAGCCATACTAAAGAATGATTGTACAATATGACTGCATTTTACGTGTGTTTCTTCCCCTCTGCCTTTGCATTTGAGAAACTAAATCAAAAGCTGCAAAATAGTCCCTGTGGGACAAGTATGAATATTTGATTTAGACTGGAGAGCAGTTATTCAGATGATTAGTTACCCTGAAAATCAATAGGGAGAATTTCAGAAAAATAAGAACCGTTAGATTGGATTAGGAGATGCTCCTACCCTCTGTCCAAAAGGTAGGCTGATGAGGAAACCACAAGAAACCCTCAAGAAGCCCCTTCCCAGACTAAGACGGGCTAATCTGAACTCTGAAAAACAACATTAAATATAGTCTCCAATATTTTTCCCAACTGATTACAATTCTAGATCTTTTCATTGGTATCAATTACAAGCCCTTGAATTCCTGGTCCCAAGAACAAATTATGTGTTTGCTTCAAATTATTTATTTTTCTATCAGTTTTTAATTGATGGCTTTTCAGCTTCATTGACTGTCCACTTGTTTTTCTTCTAGGACTCAACAAGAAAAACTCTATCTGTCTAGGCAATATTTGTCAGCACTTTCATTTTTTTTGTTTCAACATATTTAAGGTAAATAGCCAAAACTCTCAAGTCTCTTTGTGGATTGTCTGTACTCTTTCTCCTTATTGATCTCAGGGCCTCCTGTAAACTTATTTTTTGAGCAGAGATGGCCAATACTATACAGTATTTCACTAGGTTGCACACTAAATTTTCTGAAGGCATCGTAACACACAGGTAAGTTATATTATTTCAGTTCCTAAAATCTGGTTTGCAAGTGCAGCCAAACAGCAGAGGTCTTCCCTGAGCTGTGTACAGTCCCAAACTATTCTCTCTCACCAGATGATACAATGATGTGAAATTCTGCAGGTAATTTTACTACTTTCAGGACACACAAGCTTCTCTGTTTATGATACTTATTGCCCTTCAGGCTACTCACCTGGCTAAGTACTGTCTCCCTAGAGTAATGACAAGTACTTTCTCGTTCTGTCCAGTCCGGATCAGTTTGTGTCTGCAACACATTTTCATCTCTTCCTTCCCTCTTTCCATCTAATTTATAAGCATATTAAATACTGGAGTTGGTACATAACCTTGAGGCAGCACAGAATGTCTTAAACTGTCACATTTTTACCACAGCTGAACTAGTCTCCAAGCAAGTTTTGGGGTCGTGGCAACACTATCTTTAATTATTTCCACTAGTTTCCCTCATCAACTTTTATTAAAAAAAGGCAACCCCCCCAAAACAACTAGCAAAACCCTTATGAATGCCTCAAACAATTTTATGCATATACCTGCATATATATGTCTGTGTATATATTTATAAACAGTCTAAACAAAGTATGAGTGGAATACACTCCAGTGTGGAAAGAAACAGATCTAGCCTTACAGGTGACTTAGTTCTAATTAAAAGAATGTTACCAAGAGACAGACTAGATTAAAGACTCATTTGCCAGAAAGCAGGTCCATTGTTAATGCATTCCATATTATAGTACCGACAGCACATAAATATCTGCAAGCATGCACAATAAGATGACAGAAAGTACCCAGAGTGCAACTTGAACTTAATAAAAATTGTTTGTTCATAGTTCTCGGTCCAATTAAATCTTCTAACTAGAAAGCCACAAGAGAAGTCCACATCCCAAAACTGGGCATAAGCCCAACTTGAAGGAGTATTTGATGAGGTTTCAAAGTACTTCCCACTTTTGATGACTGACCCCATTTACAAACATTCAGTCAGCTGTTCGGCCGATGCAGATGGACACAGCTCTGCTTCAGCCATGCCATGTTATACCAGCTAGAGAGACAGGGCTTTTCTCCTGTGTGTTCTTCCACATTCCTAGCAACTCAGATTTTAAATTGGCAACGGCTTCGCATAACCTATTATTTTTAGACATACATTTATGAAACTCAGACACTTTGTATATTTATCCCCCACCATTACACTCGAGTATGTAATTTTGTTATTCAGAACGAGTTAGGAGAGAAAATATAACTAAAATAGCAGGCTTAGGGTTGCAATTAACTTTTCAGACAGAGTTATAAATTTCAACAAATAGGTTATAATTGAGGAGCCAGCAAGACCCTTATTATTTCAGAAGGTTCAGGCACAGCAGCTCAGTGTAACTTCAGCTGGACTATTAGTCAACTCTGTCAGACAGAAGCACTAACATCCAACTCTGTCTGGCATCAGCATACGATTTGATCCTAAAAACTAACTTCAATAAGCTTTAGAATGGTCACAATCCAGGCAAGGGAATGGGTCTTAGAGCAACGCCACACACCCAGTGAGTAAAGTAGCAAATACCAGACCTTTCTGTCATCATCACAATCAAGAAAAGCAAAAGGATCTTGC
The DNA here is from genome assembly GCA_013389865.1 of Piaya cayana. NCBI lineage: Eukaryota > Metazoa > Chordata > Aves > Cuculiformes > Coccyzidae > Piaya > Piaya cayana. The sequence continues at coordinate 31,262 of WAAB01005567.1, forward strand.
AGAAAAAGTCTTAGAATATTTATTAGTGAAGGCGGCAGTGGCTGTTCCTTACCAAAAAACTTAACTAACACTGTGTAACACACTTTCTTGTATCATTCACTTCCACTATTAAGCACACTGCCAAACAGATAATCCAGGAGTAAACATTTCAGAACATTTACATGTAATACTTAAGAAAGTACAACATGAAAACAATCACTTTGTCAGTGCTAGTCTTTCCAGTAAAGCAGTGATCTCTGTTACAGCAGAATCCCTTTTACAAGAAAACCCACTGTGATGTTATTAAGAACATTAAGACAACCGAAATATTTTTATGACTTCAGTTGATTGGTGAATTATCCTAGAACATGTTAATTCACGTGATTGCCATCACAGTGGTAAAAGACTGTCAAAAAATGTGGGTGTGTTAAAGGGAAAAAGTACCAGTCAGTATATTACAACCACTCAAGGTATCCCCTTGTTTGTAAACCAGATATTCAGAGGAACAAAGCCAGGCTTCTCTTCCTATTGATACCATACTAAGTTTCTTTCTCAAGTGCAGGCATACGGGAGAAGCAGCTCCATTTGAGGTAGGAAAAGGCACGTTATCAGGTCAAGGGCTGCGATAACCAGACAGATCACGAAAAAACAGAGAGAGGCGCTGAGAACAAATTACCTGCGAGAACAGCACCTGCACGAACGCACTGGGGCTTCTACGCGGCCGTCAGAAAGAAGGTAACCGGCATCACTAAGCACGTCCGCAGCATTAAGACAAATATTTGACCTATTTTCTCGACTGTTGCGATTATCGCGCTCGGCTCCTGCGAGGCAGCAAGCGCCTGAGGACTCAGGCGACACGGAGCGCTTGGCGGGGAGCGGCAGCGCTTCTACGGGGCGAGGTTTCCCCACGGATAAAGCGCTCGGATCTCCGCATCCAACGCCTCGCGGCCACTCCGGGTCACGGCGACCTCCACGCCGAGCCCCAGCGCTTTTCCTTCAACCCTTTCTCCCCCTCCCCCTCCTCCCCGCGGCCCCCACGCCGCGCCGGGGCACTCACGTTTGTAGCTGGCAGCCCAGGGCTGGTAGCCGTAGTAGCCGGTGATGCGGAGGATGCGCTCCTCGATGGAGGTGAGCCCCACGGACGCGCTGGTGAGGTCCTCCACGGAGCGGGACGCCTTCAAGTCCTCTTTGATGGCCTCGTCCACCACCAGGTACTTGAGCTGCCGCAGCTGCGGGCTGATGTCGGAGAGCCGCCGGGGGCTGACATCGGGGGAGCGCCGCATGCCGCTGCGAGCCGGGAGACGGGGGTCAGCAGCGACAGCGGCCCCGCCGCTCCCAGGCGAACTTGGCGACGGGCGGCGGGACCTCCCCCCCGCACCCCTCCCTCCCCTCCCCCGGCAGGTGAGCAGGCACAACGCCCGCGGCGGCAAACTTTCCTCGCCGCCCACCCTCCATCCCTCCCTCCCTCCCTCCGGGACGGGGCGGCCGCGTCCCCCCGGACCCCGCGGTACTCACAGCGTGGCGGCTTTGCCCCGCGCGGAGCCGCTGGGGAACTCCCGGATCCCCATGGGGAGCAGCAGCGATGGCTGGGGGGCGCCCAGACTTCCCGGCGGGGCGAGCCGGCGGCGCTTCACCGGCCGGGGAAGAGGAGGAATTAAAGGAATCAGCCGTGTTCCCCGCCGAGGAGAGGCAGGGCAGCTCGGAGCGCCGCCGTCGCCCGCGAGGCGAGGCGCTGCCGGCGGCGGAGGGAGGGGGCGACCGGGCAGGGCACGCTCCGCGCCCCCCCCCACCTCCCCGCGNAAGAGAAACAGCTGGTGAAGGGGCTGGAGAACAGGCCTTATGAGGAACGGCTGAGAGAGCTGGGGCTGTTCAGCCTGGAGAAGAGAAGGCTGAGAGGAGACATTGCGCTCTGTAACTACCTGAAGGGAGGTTGTGGAGAGGAGGGAGCTGGCCTCTTCTTCCGAGTGACAGGGGGCAGGACAAGAGGGAATGGCCTCAAGCTCCACCAGGGGAGATTAAGGCTGGACATTAGGAAAGAATTTTTCACAGACAAGGGTCATTGGGCACTGTCAGAGGCTGCCCAGGGAGGTGGTTGAGTCACCTTCCCTTGGAGGGGTTTAAGGCACGGGTAGATGAGGTGCTGAGGGACATGGTTTAATGATTGGTGGGAATAATTGGGCTCAATGATCCTGGGGGTCGTTTCCCACCTAGTGATTCTGTGGTTCTTTGAGGGAGCCGCGGCCAAAGGAGTGGGCACGAGTAACAACCCCCACGCAGAGATCGACTTGGGGTGAGCATGTTCCCACCTGACAGGACCACCCTTCCCCACCTCCCCCTGTGGCTGCTGAGCCCATTCTACCATTCTTTTCTCTTTTTCTCAACCACACTTACTGAGGGTAAGTGGCAAATGCACCGTTAAGCTTAAATGAGTGTGTAAGCACGGATGTGTAGTTTATACAAATGTTTTGTCCACAAACAACAACAAGGAATTGATACCTAGACAAAATTACAAGAAGAGATCATTGGAGATAAGGAACATTTTGCATATTGGTATGTGTCTTGTACAGAAAAAATTTAAATCCAAAGAGAAAGGGTTGTTCCCTTCCACCACTGCATGAGCTTGGTCTATGTGGCATGTTAAAACACCAAGGTGTTGGATGTGAAAGCAAGCCGATATCAGCTAAATGGAACCTGAAGGTAATGTCACAAGATCACAGCACTGTCGTCAGAGAGAGAAAATTAAAAAAATCTCAGGCAGATGCAAGACAAACTAATTACCTTCTTACATACACGTGTACCAAATGATGCCCTAAATTTATTTCTTATGCATGTAACTGTTATTTCAAGCCTGTGAAAGTGAAAATGTTTGCTGCTATGGAGTTCAGTCCCAAAATCCAATACAGGTGAACAGTAGTGATCCAGCAGTGCAAGCAGAGAGTAACTGTACAGGTGTTTGCTGCTGCCTACCTGCAAATGACAGGGCTCCTTGCAAGGTACGCAAACCAATGCCAGAGGATGATTTAAGTTGAGATGAGAGGATGAAAGAAAACACAATGCTCACTAAATCTACAGATACTGTTAACTGGCTTGGTTTAAGTCTCTCCAGGTCACTCAGGGCAGGAGTAGCAGTGACAGGCATGGATGGGATTAAACATTTCAGTCAGGCCTCCAAAATTCTGTATGCAGACCCTGTGCTCTCTCTGGCTTTAAGTGATGAACTAGAATAGGATTTTGTCTGAGGATTGCCTGTAATACTGCATGTATCTAGTGTCAAATTCCACCATTATTATAGGTACAAGACTATTAAAGTGTACTAAAAATTATATAATACAGTCCCAGAAATCTAAGTCAGGGCTGGCTATGTTCAATACAGAACTAATTCACATTGGCATGAGAAACAGTATAACTGAGTCTCAGAGTAAGCAAAGATGCCAATAACCAAACAAGTGACATTATTTGTCACCATCCCTAGAGGTTGTAACAATTCCTAGAGGTATTTAGAAGAAGGGTAGATGAGGTACTTAAGGATATGGCTTAGTGGCAGATAAGTATGGTTGGACTGAATGATCTCAGAGGTCTTTTCCAACCTGGTGATTCTATGCTTCTATGATTTTATGATTGTTGACCAGTCAAGTACCTGCTGACCACTCACTTACCTCTCAGCACAGGCTGCTGCAGATGTGCAGAGCCTGGATCAGCCCTGCTAGAAGTTTTGCCTCTGTCATTGAAGTATTTAGCTGCCCATTTTTGGTAGTCTCAGAGAGGAGCCATGGAACTTAGAAGTTCTGTAACACATCTCCACTTTAATATGCTAGAGCCATCTCAATTCCTCTTTCCAATAACGATTGTTTTTCTGCCATTTTATTCTTCCCCAGCAGGTGTCATTTCAAGGTGTAAATGAAATGACAAAGGGCATTAATATTTTTTCCTGTCGTGCAGTCAAGTGACTTTGAACAGATTGAGTGGCAGTGCTGGCAAACTTGAAGTGAGCATGTGTCTTGCAAGAGAGAAAAAAATGTGTGGGAGTGAAAATTTTAAAGTTTACTCAAATGTATAATACAGACAACATTTCAGAATTGTAGTAAGAGACAACACCAATGTATCTATGTATTATGATCTCGTCAAATCTTGCTGTAAGTGATATTTCTTACAAAAATAGCAGCTGTGGAGACAGGCCACTAAAAATTCTTGTGTATAATATTTTAGTTATGTTTAAACATTGTAGCTAAAACTGAAATATAACAATATGACATTGGACATTAAAAGTTAAAGCATGGGATACCATATGATTTGGAATTTGTAGATGTATGTATTACTTAAGATTTTTAATGAGGAAAGAACATACTGTACTATACTAGCAATGCAACCATGACTAAGGAAAAATTTAAAAAGAAAGCATTTGCTATACAATGCATGACTATTTAAGGAATAGTGGGCAAAATGGAGCAGGATTTGACTCAGTTTAGGTTTGATCCACATGGCATGGTATGCAGCATCAAGCAGGAGCCACTATAAACAGCTTTTTTGAACCTCTTACTAGTGCTTTACCTCACTCTGATAGGATTATTGTGGTTGTTTTATTAGTTAGGAAATAATGTATTCCTAGAAGATGGCAGAATCCTATAGCAAGGGAATAATTACTACTTGTTCCAGAGTGTGGTGATTTGTTCTGCCCTCTTAGATACACCTTTTTATTTTTCTCCAGACAACATGAAATTGTATGCTTGACTGATTGTTAGCTCTTAAAATGCACAGCTATTGTTATATTAGTATTATGTTGTCTACGATGTGATGCCATGTCAGATGAAAATATTATTTAAACTGTCTTTATTTTCACCTGCCATCAATACTAACTTACTAAATGTTTCTCTGGGATGAATCTATACTTATAAAAATACCACTCATTTTATAAGAAGGGTAAGTGATTTTTTTATTTTCCCCTCTTCTTCCCCAGTAGTTTTACATTTAAAGGATACAGTGAAAGTAGCAAAGATATTTCATTGGATCATGGCTGCAGAAACTGTAACATGAAGTTGATGTGTTCCCTATATGCAGTTCATTAAAATCTCCCCTAGGAACTCAAAGTCTTTAGAAGACAACCTGACTCCCTCCTTAAGCAGAAGGGAGATTCTTCTAACAGAATCTGCTGTAGCTGATATATGTTCCTACTTCTTTGTATTTTTATGCTTAGCAGTGAAGGTATATAGTCAAGACATTAAATGGATGTTCTCACTCCAAGGGGGTTTGGGTGTTAGACATAAATACAGTATATGTTATAAGAGTCCTAGATATTCATTTTCTCCAGTTGAAGTGAAATTTGATATCCACAGGAATATAATGCTATCATATATCTAAGTGGCTCCAACTAAATCAGTGGGACTAGTTTTAGTGCATATTGAGACTGAATAGGGCTGCAACTCTGAACATCATCTGTTTCTCCCACAAAACTCTGAATCAGCAACAAAAGAAGAAACATAGCTAGAAAATTTCTAGCTTGGATAATCTTGCTTGCATTCATGTTTTAATATTTTTAGTACCACCTTTAACAGTTTAAATAAACCCAAGAAAAAATGATAAAACAGAGAGTGGCCCAATGCAAGACCAAATAATAAGTAAAAATCAGCCCAGACACCTTAAACAGACTCACACATGCTCTCTCATATAGAGAGACAGAGACTGTTCTTGAAAGAACAATCAGATGAATTAAAGACATGTTGCAGCATATTTTTCATGTGAGCTACCACGTTGTTCTAAGTCCCCTGCAATGCACAAGCAAAACCAAACAAGCATCAGAATTTCTGACAAACTCCTTGCTGAAAGCAACTGGAAAGCTCTGAAAATTGTGATGTAGCTGCCTATTGTTGTCAGGAAGGGACATACAGGGTCAGTGTCCTGGTTCCTGCGAGGTATGCTGCTTTAAAGAAAGCCAATTTAAATCTGCTACTTTGAAGTGGTTGAGTATAAACTGTTCAGCTTCTTTTGTCAGACACAGTGGAAAATATAAGTCCCTTATATTTGGAGTTGAAAATAGGTCTATTGGTTGTTTTGCTACCCATTGTTAGATGAGAAGTGTAGAAAAAAGTAATTTGGGACATCGCACAATATCTTGGCAGTGTATGAGCACTGCCATTACCCCTCTTCCCAGATGAAATTGAAAACTGAAATGCAAAGAGCAGAAAAGTAGTAGCATTTATTTCCTCCAACAAGAGGTCCCAAAGGGACAACAGTAAGTGTCAATGACAAAAAATACAGGACAGCAGTCCTCTTCAGTATCCTATATTTTGAGAAATGCCAGAGACTTGAATCAAACTCAATCTGTGTTCTGTGTAACCTTGGTATCCCTTCATGTTTTGCCTTTTCAATTAATTTGTACCAGAAATAATGGGCTACAAAACAGAGATTAAGGAAAGACTAGATACTAGTCTTGCAAGTTTTTTGTATTTATCTGTGCCTCATTCCTGGTTTGTCCTTTTCACTTGAGTTTGGCTTAGAGGCAATCCAAACAACCCAGGGAATAAGTAAGAGCAAAATCATAGCAGCAGAAGGAGCAGCAGCTATCTACCCTGGCTAGCCCATGAGAACCTAAAGAGATGGGGCAGGTGTCAGAATTAAAAAAAAACAATGGCTACAGAGATATAGATGAGAGAATGAAGGACTGTGGAGAGAACTTGAAAGAAGGCTTTTAAAGTATTTGTTCTCATGGAAGGCAGTTTCAGTGAATTAGAGCACAATATTAATATCATGTTTAAAGCTGCTTATCTGAAAGGTGTGCTGGCCACAAGAAAAATCAGACAATTCTTACCCATGAGATAAACTTCTGTTTTTCTAGCTTTGAAGGTGGCTTTTAAAGTTGACTTTTTTTTGATGCAGAAAATGTGTCACTTGCCTTGGACTGTGCAGCTTTCTTGGCAGGAGAGATTTCTTAAGCAAAAAGAACACTTGGAGACTGATGTGACAGGCAGTTTTTACTGTATAAAGTTATTGGCAGCTGTTTGAAGCTGCTCATGTGTCTGAAACGTTAAAAATCCCACAGCTGAATTTTTGATCTGGAAGCACTGATGAACAAGGAGCACTACACTTCTGCCAAATTGTTCGATAGTTTGGAGCGTAGCAACTCACTTCCATGTATACATTTTGAATCCTAAGTATAGTTAACCTACACATATTTTTCTAGATCTTCTAGAAATAATTTTGGAAGCTACTACAAATATTCTGCTGAACCCACCTGGCCCCCAGAATGTAAAAAAAGGTGTCGTCTCCTCATCGTTTGTCACCTGTAATGGATATATTTTATCGTATCATAGATACAGTATCCCACTGCACTTACGCCATTTTTTTGTTTGTTTGTTTAAATCAAGAAATTGCATTAAAAAATCTGTTAACAATATAAATTTGTAGTGAAAGTAACGGTAAGAACCATGGGCACAGGTACTATACAGATAAGCAACATCATCCCTATATACTTTATTCCCACACAGGGGTAGATGTTAGCACTACAGCGAGCTTCAAGGCTGCAGTGCTTCTTAGTATAAAAATGTTATAGCATTAAAAAATCAGTTCTTTCATCTTTATTTCTTTAGTAGCCTATTTTATTGTGGTGATAAATTTGGAACAATGAGATTATTTGATTAAACTTTCTCAGTCACTGCTGAATGGACTGCCCTGCTTGTAGAATTAATAAAAAGGCCAAGACACCTTATTAACATGCTTGGTATTGAGCTGGATTGGCAGTGGTGCAGTTTGATCCTGCCAAAGGGCATTTGCTTAGGAAAGTCAGAAAGCTTTTAAATCTTATTCTCTAAAGGTTGAATCACAAGAACATGACCTTGCAAAAGCTGTAGTCTTGAATTGTCTATACCTCCTCCCAGCCCATTCATGCTAGAGCTGCTTATTGCACAGAACAATATGTTAAATAATGTGGCTTCTCCTTTTGTAATTCAACACATAAAGCTTGATTTTGCTGTGCTTGCTGATTGGGAGGCTTGATACAAAAGCTTAGTTTGGAAAATGCAGCATGCACTAGCATCCTCTAGCATGTTTTTAATAGCCAAAAGTACACTAGCATCACCTGATGGTCTAAAGGTATATTTTCATTTATGATAATTGATACAGACCCACGCACACCATACAGCTTTCATAGAATCATAGTACAACCAGGTTGGAAGAGACCCACTGGATCACCGAGTGCAACCATTCCTATCAAAAATACCCTATTTCAGTGTCTTACCTTCTGTATAAGCAGTTACAGTTCAGAAAGACATGGAGAAAATGGATAAAAACACCAGTTGTGCATAATCATGCCTACCAATAATATCATCATTGTTCTTTAAAAGCCTGCATTAGTGGCAGACGTAACTACAGAAAGTTATATTGTCAAGTAAATTGCATTATAGTTCTTAGCAGAACAGCTCATAATACAGATCTGAAACTTATGTTTTGGAAGCACTGTTCAGATTATTTACTTAGACATGTAGGTTGGCCATCTCAGTTAATAAAAACAGTCTTTACAGCTAGTTGTCCTGATGGAAATAGGTTTCTTGTATGTAGACACAAGCAGGTGCATTTCTCAAAAGAAGTGAGAAGTGCTCGAACAAACTACTTTAAAGTCATTAAAATGTGAGGCAAAGTTATCCACCAAGCTCAGTTAAGGTTATTTATTTCACACTGGTGAAACTTTACCAGCTTAGTTGAGTTGCCTCCAGTGTGTAGCATCTGAATTCATAGGTGAGCTTGCATTTTGAAGAGCAGCATGATTTTTGTGATTTATCACCTTATCACATTTTCATAAGAAATGTAACTACAAGGAAAATTTTATTGCAAGTGTCTTAACTACTTTCAATTTTGCTTAAGCTGAGCACATGAAAACTTTTTAAAAATCAAGAGGTACTTGTGTTCCTCATTTGGTGATGTTTCTTCTAAAGTGCACTTTTATATTCCCTTTTCTAGGTTACCTTTATTGGGTTTGCACTATGGTTTCCTTTATATATAAGCTTTTGTTGGCCCAAGCAAAATTCCCGTTCAAGGAAGAATAGGGGAATGCAAGAAAATCTAGCAAAGACAAATTAAACCATATCAGCAATGTGATAGGCTTGAAGCAGTACATGGGAGGCAAACTGAAAATCGTATATGAGGGTAAGGAAGAGATCACATGATGCTTAGATATTTTCACTAGGAAAGGGGCGCTCACCTTGACTGTCCTGAAATACACATATTGTCCTTGGAATAACAATCCAGAGACAAAAATTACAAAAAGGTTTCCTAGGCTATAGGACTCCATGGCACTTCAGGAAATGACAGTGCTGTGTGAGACTGAGGACCTGTGAGAAAGGCTGGAGGAGAGAAACATTCTTCAGGGCACTGTGGATTTTTTAATCAAGCATTTGGGTATAAAAATAAACAAAAATGGTAAACTTGATATTATTTTGTTAGAACTTGTAGTACATAATAAGAACAACGATATTGCAAAATTCCCTAATATGATTTTTTTCAATGCCTGCCAGAAATACAAATTTTAGTTATATCAACGATCTAAAAAAAAAAAAAATTAGAATAATTCCATTTTATTTTTTTCTCCTGATACACAACATATGGATGAAACAGTTGAGATTTCACATATTAAAAAGTTGAAAAATGACATTTTATGCTTTACTGTGCAGTGAAGAGGTAATTTGTGCCCTTTGTATCTCACATGGGATTTTTATATTGCCTTCAATGTATTTGTTTGTAGACATTGAAAGGGAATTAAAATAACCTCTATAAAAGTCATTATTACTGCCTGAACAATGAGCTGCCGATAGTGTTTTGTCATCCTCCAGTACATGCCTATATGCCAAGATTTTACCTCTCATCTACTACTAAAATTTATGTCTCATAACTTTAAATATGATGATTCTCTACTGAAACAAAATAATTCCTCATTGCAACGGATTTTAGCTTGCCTTTTGGCACCAATTACAGACCAAAATTTTATTTATTCTTTTGTTGTCGTAAATGAAAGTGCCTTCTCTGTAGCTTCTTCTCCCACTTACTCATTGTCAGTTACTATGATGTTATTTGAGACAAAAGCCCAGTCATGCTGTGCAATTATCAAGGTGGTCATGTTGTTCCTTACCCCTCAAGTTCACTTTGTGCTCCGTAAGTCCATGCATTTGTCCTTGTAGAGCTTAGTGAGACTTCCCTTCTTTCTCTCCTCCTCTAGCTGTGGACATAGTCTACTTTGTCAGGTATAATAGTCTCTATTATTATACACAATCATATCTATACAGGATATTGTAGTGTACAGAGGTCTTTTCTCTTTTTTTAGCCTAATCTTAACAGTCAGTTAAAAAAACCTAAACAGAAATATTCCAGCTCTGCTCATGAAGTTGAAGAGGTATGAAAAAAACATACAAATTATTGATAGCAATTTTTCTGACATTGTAATAATCCGTGAGCTAGCAAGCTAATTCTAGTCTCTGGTGTAACTCCCAGTAAAGAGTAAATACTCATCTTTCTTCTGTGATCAGTAGGTTTTGTAGCGTGTGCTTGTATTATTTTAGTATTAAGGTATTATGTGAGTGTAGGACAAGTAAGAACAAAAATACTACAAAATAACCGATGTAGAGTTTCCATTGACTAAAGCAATATTTTTAAATTGAACTGAGAAACAATGTTTGTGCTTATTTAACAATTTTTCAAATTAGTAAATCCAAGTAGTGACTTTATTAGACCATTCTACAATTAGTGACTAAATCTTGCAAAACAGCCAACAACAGAAACAACATCATCTGCAGTAGGAGAAAATATGCAAAAAATCCTGGCTGCCACCCAGTACTTCCAGAGTGCAATTACATTCCAAAAGGAAAACCTCTGTGTATTAAGAGAACCTGCATCCACCATGACAGCACACCACCTGGTCATATGCAAAGGTTTATGTGAAACACCCACACGCACTCCCTATGAGGCAGTATAGGGTTGAAAGTTAGTTTTCAGGCTTGTGCATCAGCACCATGAACAAAGGTGCACCATTTAGGAGATACTTACTTCTTCCAAGTAAGGAGAAACAGGGGAATTGTTCTCACTTTCTCACCTATTTTACCTTCCAAGTATCAATAGGACTGCACAGGGTAACACATCCTTTACTGAAGTCCACAGAACAGACAGGATGCAGCAAGAAGATGCCATCTTTACACAGTTTCACTGTTCTGTAGTTGAGAGACTGGGAAAGGGAAAAAATCTATACAGATTGCTTAAAGCTGTTTGTTATAAGAGGGACAATGTATGATTTTTCCTGTTTGCTTAGGATAGGGCTTACATCTTAGCAAAATGCTTACAGTTTAGGTACTGAGCAAAACTTTCAAAGAATTGTAGAATCATAAAATGGTTTGAGTTGGAAGGGACCTTAAAGATCAACTGATTTTAATCCCGCTGCCATGGACAGAGATTTCTCATCAATCAGCACCCCCATGACCTATCACATTGTCCCCCATCCTGTATTGAAACTGTGGTTTGCCCTGGCCCAAGTGTAGCACCTTGCACTCGGCCTTGTTGAACCTCATGAGGTTCTCACAAGCCCACTTCTTCAGCCTGTCCAGGTCCCCTGGATGACATCCTGTCCTTCCAGTAAGGCAACTACACCACTCAGCTTGGTGTCATCTGCAAAATTGCTGAGGGTACACTCAATTTTGCTGTCTATATCAATTGATGAAGATATTAAAAAGCACCAGTCCCGGTACAGTCCCCCGAGGGACACCACTTCTCGTGTATCTCCATCTGGACATCAAGCCATTGACCCCTCCTCTCTGAATACGACTGTCCAATCAATTTCTTATCCACTGAACAGTCTACCCATCAAATCCATCTCTCTCCAGTACAGACAGAAGGATGTGGGAGACAGTGTCAAAGGCTTTACAGAAGTCCAGAGAGATCACATCCATTGGTTGTCCCATGTCAACTGCTATGGTTACCCCATCATAGAAGGGCACTAGGCTGGTCATACAGGACTTGCCCCTGGGAAAGACATGCTGGGTGCCGTTAATCCCCTCCCTGTAAGGTAAGGATAGTCGTCAAGTAAGAGGTGCCTTGCATAGGAATTTTGCTGGAACCTGTATTGCTAATACATAAGCAGCTAGAAACGTCTGTCAATGGGGTTAATCCTGGCCCATCCAGCTCTTTCCTCCACAGCGGAGGCCTCAATCTCCATTTCTCACTGGCAGGAGTCATTTCATGTGCCAGGCCAAAATCATGCTAAAAAACTCAAAGACTTTATATTAGATTTCCCGAGAAGTGTTGCTGCAGTTGCTGCTTTTATTCCATTTAGTGTTTTGTATTGCGTTAGTCAATAGCTATCTCATTATTTGTAGCCTTCTTGGTTTTTCTGTTTTATTACATTTTAGTTGTCAAACTAGACTGAAGATAAATCCTGGAGCTTGAGTAATGACTTGTTTTCCCTTTTCTGAATGCTCATTCTCTGGTTAAGAATGATCCTTTCCCCATCCTCCCACCCTCCAGAGTTAAACTATCATTTAATCTGATAAAATTAAGTTACTTGTGATTCTCATCCCTTACCTATGGACACATAGGTATTGCATATGAGCCAGCTCAGAGCTCCAGAGAGTACTATCTATGTCGTGCCTTTTCAAAATGCGGTTTGTAGCAGTAACCTTTGAAGAGCTTCTTTGCTGACATTTTATAAAGATACAAATGAAGCACAAAAGAGAGTTCCCTGCAGTCTGCAACACAGGGCATCTTGCCACGTGCAAGAGGCAGTCATCAAAATGACAAAACAGAGGCAGCCAAGGTTAAAAGTAAGATGATCCAGGTGAAGGGTGGCCCTGTTTTTTATATCAGCCACCAGTGTAAGTAGAAAGTAGAAAGGAAAAACCACAGAACCTCTTCACACTAATCAGGAAGCTTTGGGAGAAAAAACTGAAGAAGTCATGCTTAAGAAGTCAGAGTACCATGGAATCTAAATTGCTGAGCATCAGACAAGAAAGGCTATAGTTTTCTACCAGTGGCAGCAGTTTTTCTTCCACAGTTTAGCCTGTTCTCTGCTACCTTTTCCTGGAATAGGCACCGTGACTCCCAAGCATGAACTTGTCACCTTGTTGTCCAGCTGATTGCAGGAGGTTTCATCTAGAGCCACTTGTGCTGTGAAGGAAGGGAGCAAGATCTCCTATGGCTGTGACCACTGTCATACTGGGTTGGAGGTGGTGGGGGAGGAGCTAATGTACAATTATGTTGTTCACCTATGTTAAACATGCCAGTTGTCTTTTTAATTGGAGTTTAAAATAGTTCATGCTTCACTTTGTTTCTTTACCTTTCCAAAGCACCCATTGATGGTTTTTATTTTTAAAGGTATTCACCTACGAAGACATAATTGCTGCTAATGTTAAGCAAAGGACAATGAGGGATGAAAGGAATGATAGGGAAATATCCCTATGAGCAAACCATGCAATTCTGAGGTGTAAAACTGCCTAATGGCAGTATATACATATTCTGACCATCTGTTAGAGCCTTCTCAACAAGGGTGATTGTGTATATTTGTGCACAGATAAGTACCTAGCCCCAGATCACAACATTGATTAGCTCATTCTCCAAGCTGCTGCACCAGCTGTGGGGCCCACTGTGGACTGCTCACATGAGACTAGGGAATTTTTACCATCTTCTTCTGGAACATGGCCAGCCTCTAAACAGGCAAAGGTCCTAGCTGTGGAGATGTATAGGGACTTACCTCCTCTCCCTTCCTCTATCTGGGATCAAATCCAAGCATTAAATTTTAATAAAAAGGCAGTTTTGTAGTCTCTCTCCTCTTTGATCTTCAAGGAGGTTTTAAAAAACAACCTATTCATTCCCTTTCTTTTGAAGTTGTACACAGCAGGCTCACTAGTAGTAGATAAGCAGACAGATGTATTGCTCAGTGTTAGATTTCCGTTGTTACCATAACAACATTTAGGAGGGATGTTGAGCTGCCATCATTTGAAATGAGACCAACAAATGCTGCAGAGTTGTGGGTGGGTGACACATATTTCATTTTGAGGCTGTTCTCTCCAGCAGCAAGCTGAGAATCTGGAGAAGAACCTATTCCATCTGGACAAGAGGCTGGGGAGTCTTCACACTTCATAGAACAACTGGAAACTTTCAACTCTGCTCATCTTATGACAAGAGATAAAGCTTTGTAGGCCTTGGTAATTCATTGGGCATCTTCTAGTTTTGGCTAGTTTGCAGCACCTGCTCTAATTGTCAGACTGTAGAGAAGCTGCTGGAAATGGTTAGCTTCTCCTCCCTCTACCCTCTGCCCCACCCCTTACCCTCCATGTGCCATCATTAGGTGCAAGTGCAATGAGCTTAGTTCAAAATTTGAGTCATTTATGCATAAACACTTGTGTTAGATTTTCCTTGCACAAAGATAGCATTGAAGGAAGGTGGTGGCTGAAAAATGTTTCCATTTTCTCCAGAAACAATATGTTTAAACAGTGTTTAAATAATTTCTAGAAACCTACAAGCGTTATCCACATGAATTAATAGTCCTAGCTTGTCTGCAATGAGATAACATTTTGTGGGGCTCATTAAAGTCATAAATCCATCCCAGAGGCGTCTCCTTCATGTGGAGTGCAATAATATCCTTTCATATTGTTTGGTTAGTTCTAGACTGGCAGGCATTACACATAGGTAATTAAGCACATGGTTAAAACTGCACATGTGAGTTGTTTGGGTATGTCTTTTGAGGTAAGATGAAGTGATTCCTAGATTTCCCTCCCATTTGAAAACACACAATAAAAGATTGCGACACTGGATGCTTTATATCAGAAGGTGGTGGGGGTTGACAGCAACCTGCATGTCACTGGTACTTCTGTGATACTTTCTACCCAAGAATCACTTACCTGAACATAGCATTTCTCTGTCCTAGGTAGCTTCAACTCTATCTTTTAGCTAGTACAGCACAAGAGAGAGATTTAATTAATATCACTAAAAGTTTGTGGTAGGCACAAAACTGAAATCCAAATTCCTAGTAATGGCACCTAAACCATGACACCCAATGAATGACAGTGAAGCTCCAAACATGTGCTTTTCACTGGCACGTACATTAATCCTATCCACTTTGCTATAGGATCTCCTTGTGTAACTTGGACAAACCAAAAATACCACCCAAAAATCCATAAGTAGCAGTCTCCTCAGGTAAGCTAATGTTGGAGAGTGAGAATAAGTGAGAATTGTTTGGCATTCAAACAACAGCGTGAGAGTTTGCTGTCAGGAAGAATAGAGGGGATACAGAAGACCACTTTAATTCAGGATTTATCATAGTAGTGTTAGCAATTTTATGCTGAGTTTCTGTAAAGCATCAATTCTAGCAGCAATGGGCACAGGTGGCAAAAAAAGAACCCCAGTGGAACAAGTTTTGATACTAAATAGCACCAAGTCACTAGGCTGTCTCAATAGACTAAGTGAAAAAAGAATGTTTCTCAGATTTGGAGATGTTAATTTCAGAGACGCTTAGAGCCTCCAGGTGGTGCAAAAGCAAGGCTTTGAACAGGTGAATTTAGCGCTAAGCTCCATGGAGAAGGGTCTGCTACTGCCACTCTAAATTACTTGTGCTTTCAGCTGTATCCCCTGGTGGCTGTACTAACCATACTGTTCTGCTTTCTCCATAACAATTTCTCATTGTTTATACAAGCTTCAAGATGGGATAAATTACTATGTTTTTGTGCAAATATTTTTCTTCTTGTCTGTGTAATGAACTGGATTCATTTGTTTACAATGTTACAATATTAGCTTAGGTAAATATATCTCCAGGTTCCAGTGTTAGAATGAAAATGAATAATAACATGCTAATACAAACCTCTGCTTCATCAAGTAATTGTTAGAATACCTGCTTTAGATTTTCCATTGTACACACATCTGCAGTCTTCCACTGCTTTGCAGATTATGAATGTGTTGATTTTCTCACGTGTGTGCGTACAAAAATCTGCAAAAGACCTCTGCAATGATAAACATACACTATCATACACATACTGATATTCCGTCAAGGGGCTGCTTGCGTGCACTAATCTCTGCTTAGGGCTAAAAGAAATTGATCCTTCATTTCAGAGTAGATTAGAAACATGGCTGAGGCTATTAGACCAAATACAAAGATTCAGATCAAATAACTCCATCAACTCTGAAAGCTGTTCTTGCACCAAAGAAAAGTCTGAGCTCACTGTCTGCAAATTCTCTTATGAAAACTTGCAGAAATCATGAGCCTCAGAGTAAGAACTTTGGAGTGGAACAACAAAACAATGTACTTGTGCATCCTGCTACACAACCTGTGATCAGAATAATCCCATGAACCATAAAAATCCTATGACCCAATAGCCTACATAGTGCAGTAGTGTAACCACCAGTATCCCTAAGTATAGCACTTGCTTCTAACTTTAATAACATAGACATCATCTGCTCTCTTTAGTGTTTTTTTTAGGCTACATCCTACCATACATGACACGCAAACTTTAGAGAGAGGAAATAATGATGCATACTGCCTTTTGATATGTTGAATGTGAAAGTTAAATGCACTGCCATAGCTTGAAGAGAAGTAGCGAAGAAGGAAGGCAGAGGCTATTTGCCAGGTTAATTAGATGGCTTAGCTCATATTATAGATGGTAACATCTGTACCACACTTATTCTATCATAGCAAAAGGAAGGAGAAAGATAGAAACAGAAACTAGACTGCTATTATTCTTGCAAATACTAAGGTAGAGTTTGTTTGCCTGGGTCCACATGCTTTTCTTACTTCATGAAATATGAACTTTATACTGTTCCCTGTGCTTTGGGGCCCTTTGATTACTAATTGCAGAGAGTTCACAAGAAGTATAGTCTTCTGAGTACAAAACAGTTCAAAGCGGACATAGAAAAGTAAATTCTAAATATAAAAACTAAGAACCAGAACAAAGAGGTCAGATAAAAGCCCTGAGAAAGAAAGGAAGACAAAGATCACAGAAGACAGACAAGAACCTGGAGTTCCCAGGCTAGTGGACTGTCCTGTCTTTCAACATGCTGGTGGTGTTGTTCACCTAGTACCTCCAGCACCACTAGGAAAAAGCGCACCAGAGCTTTCCTGCAGACGTGATGATGTGAACACTGTGATTTGTTCCTTGAGTGCTTGTGGAAGAGGCAGTTTTGTGTTAGCACCCAAAGCACTGAAAGAGCCATAAGAGAGCAGAATACCTCACACCTCCATTCTGACATGAAGACAGTGCTTTTAAAACATGTACTGAATATGCCCTTAATCAGCGCTTTGTATTTATATATCATAACATTAAGCTATATTTAGCTCCTTTTCTCATTACCCTGTCTGTAGCTTTCCCCAGGACTTTTTTCAGCTTTTCATGATTAAGAACAGAACTCAGATGTCCATCTGTCCATTCACTGAAGGATAGCCTAATCACTAATGAGATAGTCTAGAGTTTCAGGATTGTGTTTTCTCCTCATTTCACTTCTCTTTCCCAATGACTCACTGACTGTTCCTGAACAAAAGAACTGAATAGGTTTCTTGGATGAGCTTTGCTCTTCATAAGCATCTCAGACTGATGGCTGTAGTACTGTCCTAGTGAAAAAAAAAAAAGAGATTCAACATCCACCAGCAGCATTGGATGTGAAAACAGATCTCACACTTGCATTGCTTTTATCACATCATCTGAGACCTGACATTTTAAAATCAGTGGCCGTACCTGCATTTTCTGGAGGGACTAGAGTCTGCTACCCAGGTTCTGAAATGTAACTACTGGCTCCCTTGGAAGAATTCCAAGGTGACTTTGATGTAAGTTAGACACAGAGCTGCAGAGCTGGGATTTCTGACCAAAGGAACAGGCACCAGCTCAATACAGTTGCTAGAATACTGCAGTTCAGTGTCTGGTTTTCTTCCATATTCAAGACTTTAATCATCATCTTTATCTTAAGCACTTCATAACTGATCCTTGATAAGATTATAGGGCTAAGGTCAATGTGAGCAGTAATCCATTTTCTGTGGGCAGTGAACTTGCACTTTTATCTCAGGGCCTGCTATGGACAGAAATATGAAAACGCTGTGGTATTATTTTCCCCAGCATTTTCAATCCTGCTTAAGCATTTTAATCAACATCTTATCTTAATTTTCCAACACTGTGAAGCAATGTTTAAGGATCACCTGATTGAACACTATTGTATTAAAAATGTATTCAAGATGTCTTCAAATACATTAAATGATAAAGTCCCTGAACCTGTAGTAAGCAAGTACCAAAAGATTTTACATGAAAGGGTACATTAAGATGATTGCTCTTATCTTTCCCTACTTACCTGTGTAACTCTGGGTTCATGCATTTGTAGCATCATATTTAGAAGGATTTACAACTAGCCTAAGAAATAAAAGCAGCACCATGCTTAGTAGTGAAGAAATTAATTTGAGGTGAAAGTCTTATTTTATCATGATTGCTTTCTCTCTGAAGTTCACGTACCCTCACTCAGAGCACACAGTCTTATGAGAAGTGATTGCACAAATCCTTCCAATCCTTCAGTGACTTTTGAAGTACCCAAGTCTGATCTCTCTCAGCTTCCATTTCTCATTGTTGACTGTCTCAGTAAAACCAAAATCAAGCCTTAAGGGTGAGTCTTCAGCAGAGCACAGAACAGCAAACGCATCACTGGTGTGAACTCTTCCCCCTGGTATGTAGAAGGTGCAAGCACAGAGGTTCCTCCAGCTCTTGGTTCATTCGATGGTCGTGGTGCACTCTGAGTCAACTCCTCTTGATATCTGCGTGCTGTGTACTTACAGAGCTACACACACTGCTTCCACTAAAAAAAATAAATCGACCAACTCATCTGATCATGTGTCCTGTTAGAAGCCAAGGCAAAGAAGACAGACATCTAATTTCAAAGCAACTTTCAATTTCCTCAAACTTCACCTTAGAGATAGATGTAAGTGTATGCTTGTCTACTCAGCCATCAACAGAAAAGAATTTCAGTATTGAAAAGTATTGAGCTACCTGAATGCTAAGAATAGTTCTGCTTGATATACTGTCAAGGCTAGTGCTGGCACAAACATGCTATTTTCATTAACATGGAGAAAATGCATTTGAATGGCAGGGAAAGCAGATCTGACTTTGCAGTGCTTTCGAAAATAGCATGTACTTGCCTAAGCTAAATGAGATTTTATTAAGATCTTAAAAAAAGCCCAACCAACAACAACAAACACAACCCACAACATAATTTCTCTCTTTTCTTTCATGTTTTGATCTTCTGTGAGGAAATTAGAAAGGCCATCACTGTCCAGCTTTAGCACAAAGATTCTATTGAGATAAATGGTGCAATTAACACCTCTGAAAGCATTTTCTTGGCTGTTCATACAGTCCAGAATATCATCTTTCTCAAAGTCAGGTTTTTTTTAATAGTTGGCATTTATAAATATCAATAAATGTCAGGAACATTAGGTTGAAAAATTGTTCTAATGTACAAAATGCAACCTATAGAGAATTTTTATCCTCTTGACAGGATCACATAGCTTTTCACTATCCTGGCCTGAGCTAGAAGCTCAAATATCATTGCTTGATTTTCAAAGCATTCCAGTTTATTTTTTTGGTATAAAAAAAATAAAACTTTGTTTTACTAATTCCTAGCTGATCAGTTGCTAATTTTAATTTTAAAGTCCTGTTAAAGTACAGTAGAATCAAATTGTATATGAAAGTGTTTGTCTACTCTGTATATTAAATAGAAGATGCACAAATACGGAGGAGAATTTAGACAAGTACAGCGATTGTACAAGACTTAGTATTTGAGCTTATTTAGGTCTTAAATAGTTGCAATCAAAGAAGCTTTTCCAAAAACAAGGGGTGCTTCCCCAAAGCTCTCAGAAATATTTTGTTTATAGATATCTATTTCACAAGACAGGAAGTTCAGATTTTTTTTTGCATGTGTGCACATCTACTCCTGCCTATTTAGGACTGCTTTAGAAGATCATAGAATCATAGAACCACCAAGTTGGAAGAGACCCACCAGATCATCGAGTCTAACCATTCCTACCAGTCTCCAAACCATGCCCCTCAGTACCTCATCCACCCGCACCTTAAACACCTCCAGGGAAGGCGAGACAACCACCTCCCTGGGCAGCCTTTTCCAGTGCCTGATGACCCTTTCCGTGAAGAATTTTTTCCTTATGTCAAGCCTGAACCTCCCCTGGCGGAGCTTGAAGATGAACTCCTGTACTCAGCAGTAGCCTCCTACTGCAGTTCTTCATTCAGAAAGGGACATAGGGAAGATCCTAGTCCTCTATCATCAAGCTTTGTATGTTATTTTGAGTCCCAAGCTGGCTGAGGGTGTTGTGACCCCTAATAAGCATACCCAGTGACAGATAGAATTGCTGGGGTTTGAAGTCAGGCATATTCTCCAAGATCATTGATAAGATAATTCAGCTCTGATTCATTTGACAGGCTTTCAGAATACTTTTCTATAGATCACCTGTCTTTGATCGTGAGAGAAAAAATAAAGTGGTGTGAAGAAGGTATGGTAATTTTACCTCCTTGTTTTCTTGATGCACAGGAAGAAGGGGCAATCTGAGAAAACACTATGCACAGGAAAAAGGCAGACTGCTTAGAGAGTTTTCCTTTGAGTTCCCCAAAACTGATCTCTTGATTTTGCAGTTACATCAGGTCTGCATCCACTAATGCAGAAGCCTCAGCGAGTTTATACTGCAGCTTGCGAGACAGCACAACACTTAGCTTCCAGCCAAAGGATCAAAGACAGTTTACCCAAAAAACCGATTTGAAATAGTGATAATGGTTGGACTCGATGGTCCAAGAGATCTTTTCCAATCTGGTGATTCTATGAATATATACATAGAGCATCTTCAGTCAACATTGAGCGCACAGATCATGTGCCAAAGCAAGCCTTATTAAACAGTCTTATGTTACTCCACCTCCTCACTCTGGATAGGAGTAAAAGCTCCAACAAAAACCTGCCAGTGCTAGTGAAATACACACCACTCTCTGAGTCACACTTTGCCTTTTTGAATATCAAGTTCTGTTATGCAAATAGGAAACAAACATGACTTTGCAGTAAGCAAGAGCTTGAGACCTGCAATCTGTTCTCATTTGGAATATAGTGTGAGACATCTGGAAGGTTCCTTGTTATTAACACAGATTATGCAATTTATTTTCCATGTTAAACATCTATACTTCAATATTCAGTATTCTGTATTACAAAGATAGGTATCCTACTTCTTGTTAACACAATGAATATTTGTATTTCAGTAGCAAGTAGTTATAGGTTCTATGAACATGAAGAGAAAAAAAGGATATTTGTATTTCTTAAGACAGTTAAAAATTTTGTTAATATATTCCTCCTATTAAACTAGATAGACCATAACACTAGGAGCAGTGTAACCCAGAGTGCACCTGCTAGAGATCACTGATTCAAAAGCTTTTATAGCTCAGTTATGCATTATGTATGTAAGTGATGACTTCCTCTGGCTTAATCAAGATAAGGTCTTTGGACCACAAATACCTTCTATTCTCATATTACTGAAAACAATTATACAAATACAAAGAAATGTAATGTAAAAATTATGTAACTGAAAAAAGGAATCAACATTAATCTGCTTATTCATTAAATACTGCAGGTCTGTAGTAGAAACCAATTAATATCCAGTGGTCATGAAAAATATCTTCCAGAGAGCTAGAAGCATGCCTAAATTGCATCAGCTTCTGAGGAAACAGGTCAGTACAAGTGTCTCTTCATAAGGGCTGCTTTAAAATGAAGAATTGGAGTTTGTGGTTTTGCTAGCAATTAACTATGTGTCTGCACTTTCTATGAGAAAACACTGTCCTAGATTTGTTATCAGTATTTCTCAGCATAGCCCTAAAAGAGCTTTGGCAAAAGATCCCCAGCCATAGCCCAGATGCAGCCGTTTACAAGGAATAGTCCCTTTGGTGGCCCAGCCTTTCATTCAGCAACCCCTTTCCAGCCCTGTGCAGGCTGGAACTCCAGCCTCTCTTAACCCTCACCAGCAGAGATATTTTTTCAGTTTCTTTCCTCTATTTTCAGTTCTCTGTGTACAGTTAGATAATCACAAAGGCAGCCATGGATTACTTCAACTGAAGCAGAATTCCTAGTGAGAGTGTTCAGACACAGCTTTTTCTGCTCTAAAGTTCATAAATTTTGATAGTAAGTGTTCATACAGATGCAATAAATCCAGAGTATTTCCTTTGGAAATATGGAACTTACGAGTATTTTTTAAAGGAATCTATACTTCAGAGAGTATCACTGTTATGAAGAGCACATTACACTGAATTATACAATTCTTATTAAATGTGTTTTCTGCAAAAGAAAAATTAATGCATTATTCATTAAATATCAATTTTGTTTCTTTTAAACCTTATTCTTTCTATAAATTTTTGAAAAGGTTTTTATGAAACCGATATTGTCATGTCCGCTAGGTATCAGTACTACATTGTAAACCACACTTTCATAGTAATTAAGCACAAAAGGTTCAATATCTTCAGCCTCTGTGACTTGAGATGATGGCTGGTGGAGGGCAAGGAAATTTGTGGAGTTTGTCCTTTCCTCTCCTCTCAGAAGTGTAGCTTATGGCATGACAATGCATCAGAACAGGGCAGATTCCAAAGCTAGCTTAAAATAGTCTATCTGTGTTGAGGGGTGCTTTAGTGTGATTAAAATAAGGTCTTTAGGACATAATCACATATGACTGTGTGTATGAGGAAGCCAGGGTGCGCCATGATGCACTCTTCAGAAGTCTCTAAATTACCCATTCCTCATCAGAAATCTTTTTAGAGCTACATGAAAGGGAGAATGGGCCAAGGTCATGTTTGCTAACGATAGACCTAGAAAAAGAAAGGACTAAATTCTGATTTCACTGCCCTGATTTTATGCTGTCCCATAATTGCAGAGCTTCATTTCCTGCCTATAAATTGTAAAGCTCATTGCAATACATTTTTGCAAGCATAATCGCACATCCATGTCATTCACTCCTTACTGTATTTTATACTGTGCATTAAATGAATTGCATTATAAAATGAACTCAATGGTTATTCATTATTAACACATTTAGAGAATTAAACCAAGCTTAAAAACATTGCTGAAGAATTTGATATGAATCTCAAAGGCAAATCTCAAAAAAACCCCTTTGTCATGTACCCTGTTCTTTAGTTCCTTGTTATGTCTTTGTGTAAGAGGGAGTGTGTGCCAATTTACTTACACTGACAACAACTTCTAATAGAGTTGTGCACCTCTCATAAATAATGTTTTGCATGCATCTTAGTAAATATCAGGGGGGAGGGGTCGGAGTGGGAGAGTGGGAAGCTGTGAGGAGAGGCAGATAAAAGCCTTTCCTTCAGGTAATCATTTGGGTGCAGTTACAAGGACAGCTTTGTCTTCATTCCACCCCAGAACAGTGGGGACTTACCAAGGTACTGCACACGTCCAGCATCCTCATTTGCCTGCATTTTGGGTCTATGAACTGTGCAACACAAAGCCATGAAATTTCAGTCACCTCTAGTCTAAATTTCAAAAGAAGAATGTGCTCCCTATGGTCTGGCAGATGGTCCAAAATATGCCTGACTAGCAAAACAGTTCAACAGACGCAAAGAACTGTGGAGATCTTACATACAAAACACAAGCAAACCCTTGAATACACAGTCAGCTTCAACATATGATTCACCATGTATCCTACTTACATCCCTCCCCCAGCAGCACCTGTCTCAGGCATGATCTTTGTTTCCCCTGAATTATATACTCAGGTAAGAATATTTATTCATTGCTGCCCTGGTACACACAGTTGTCTCCCTCGAACCTCATTAGACCAATTATTTTATTCACACTATTTCAAATTTCCACTCAATTTCTTCCTGCTATTCATGGGTGGTGTAACCACTAGAACAAGGGCATGAGGTACAACTCAGTGTTTCCCTTTGCAGTCCACTCAGTTTTTGACTTACTGTCTTCTCTTGGTCTATGTGAGTTTATAGACATATTCTTCACTGGCAGATAAATCTCCTTTTTCCCCTCTGGTATGACTAACATAAAATGACAGAGTACTAAGAAACTTAACGAGAGTGGTTGGCATTCTCGAAGCTAGCCAGTGGGAAGATACTTCGCGTAAATCAATTTGTACAATGCTCAGAGTATACTAGGTTGAGAGAGTAGGGGTGTAAGAAACATGTCAGTTTTCTTGGTGCGGTTTGCTTTGCTGTCATGAGAGAATCCATTATGTATTTGTTCCTAGATCTGTGCAATTCTTGGTAACCCGGACCATTGTTACAGCTTTATGAAAGACGAAAGAAAAAAGAAAATCATAGAATCATAGAACAACCAGGTTGGAAGGGACCCACCGGATCATCAAGTTCAACCGTTCCTATCGAACACTAAACCATGTCCCTCAGCACCTCGTCCACCCGTAACTTAAACACCTCCAGGGAAGGTGAATCAACCACCTCCCTGGGCAGCCTCTGCCAGTGCCCAATGACCCTGTCTGTGAAAAATTCTTTCCTNAATCGTAATGCTTTATACATCATAAGCTAAGACACAACAGATGAATTTAGATCTCTCCAGGATCCATTTCACAACCCAAGACTGATAGAGGTACAGTTGTCTTTCTGACAAAATCCCATCTCTGGGATGCAAACAAGTCTTCACTCTATTTTTATTTTTAAAAATCTACTTATTACAAAAAATCTGTAAAACAAGTAGTTTCTTTAAGACCTCTGAGAAATTGTTTATTCTGATTATTTTTAAATATAATATCTTTAAGGTAAAATTACAATTAGTGCTGAAACCTTACAGTTATAACATTCTATAGGAAACAAGGATTCATAAGAAAGCATTAGTTTCAGATGAAAATTGCTGCAAGTCATTTATTTTCACATCCAGACTTTCACCATTGTGTTCTTAACACCCAAAAACCTGAGAAGTGATGTTTATTTCATACATTTTAAAGAGAAAAACTAGGACAAGAAAACCACAGCCCACCCCCACACCACCAAGTGCTGGCTACCAAGTTTTTTGGGAGGAGAGGGAGTAGAAAGCTACTCTGGACTACTAGACCAAACCAGAGGATACCATATGTTAGAGCAGTCTGAAGGACTCACACAAGTAATTAATCAATCTATAGTCATCACTTGTCACTAGATTAGCAAATGGCAGCTTCCCAAAACATGATTCTGCTGATTACATTGCTTCTCAGGAGGGACTTTAGAGCCAAAACCTCCCACCTGTAGTCACACTGTATCTTCTCCAGGAGCCTCCACCTGCTGAGCTACCTAGCACAAGCATCTCATTTTTCCTATAGCCACTTGCAGAAACCATATACAAAGCCTCCTTGGGATTCAGTTTCCCCCAGGTTTCCTGGGGCACAGAAACCCATCATCCCACCACCTAGCCCTAAGTAAGAGGCCACAAGTTAGCACCACTGTTAGCACTGGCAGTTACCAGAGCAGGAGTGCATGGGAATTTTACACCAGTAGCTGGAACTATGGAAGCCGCAGCCCTTAACTGTATTTTGGCTGCCCCACGAGAGCCCCACAGATCCTCTGAGTCCACAACTCCATCCCAAAATGTTTACATGTATCAGTAACTTCCTCACTATCTCTCAAAGAGGCTAAAGGTGAGTTAGGTGGGTAAATTGCTGCCAGAGAACAGCAGTCTCAAAAGCTGCAATCACTTCACTGTGTCATATCCACACCACCTGGCTGAAGCTCTGGACTTCATTTTTGTTGGTAAGAAGCACATAGAGAGCTGGCTTTATAAATCCCAGCCTTGAGACTCCAATTCCCAATATTAGATAGGCCCATCGGTGTCCTTATACTACTGAGAACAAGAAACAAACCAAAACAACTTCATGGTGGCCCATACCATCAATCTCCAAAGCATAGGTGTGAGGTGAAGAAGAAAAGACTGGATGACCTGTATGTTGCACACAATTTCTCATAGCCACCCATTTCTTGTGCAACACTCTCTCTGCTTACAGTACACAGTTGTGAAAACCTAAGCAATATATACATATATGAAAGAACATGGTTGAGCAAGGTCAGTTTTGCTTAAAATGGGTTTGCCCCTTCCATAAGATCCTGCAATGTGTTCTGTAAATTCATTTCCTATACACAGATCTCATGAACCCTTACCTTTTTATTTTTACCCTCCTCCAAGACTGCTTTCCTATCTTCCACATGTAACAGCCTTCTCACAGTGGTCTCCAAGCATCCTCTCTCCACTCCTTTCACTGACGGGCTCTCCAGAGCAACCAACCTTCAGCACCCTCACCAACTGCACCATTGTGCTTGGAGAGCTCTCTTTTAGAACAGTTGTGCCTAACTGGCAACTGGGGCAAGAGGAGAAAGCACACTCTTTCAGGCCCTACAAGGGGAAGAAAACAGCACTTGTACCCCTGCATGGGTTACTCTGTGCTGAACTCAAGCTGTTATTGTAATTGCTTTGCTAAGCAGGCTTGTGTGACTGCTGGGGTAAAGAACACAGAAGGGAGGAGAACTTCTCTGTAGATTAGTGAGGCTGATACAGCAATACAGTATTCAGCTCCACTATTTCCATTTTTTAAAGAGTGTTGCAAAATCAAATGAATGCAATGAACTATTGTGAAGTGATTCAAGGGCTGGAGGAAATTCCCCGCAGTGAAAGACTTTAGGAGGTAGTTAATTTTTTGTCAACAAAGCCTTAGGAACATTGACTACAGTAGCAAAGAAAAAATTATAAGAAAAAGAAAGGTATTTATATTCTCTGTAATCCATAAGTAATAAAAAATTCAAATGAGAAGTCTCATGTTTTAACTTTGCATGAAATGTAATTTTCAAGAAACCGCCCATGAAGAAAATTAATGTATTCCTTTTTTTCAGTTTTCATCTTAATTATTTCAGATGTTATAAATTGGTAGCACTTCCTTTTTTTTTTTTGCTCATTTAAAAATCAATATACCCCTGTGCCATTAATGAAAAAAGATTATCTTAACATTAGAAATATTAGGATATTTATATGGTAAAATTTTATTAAACACAGAAAAAATGAGGCTAGTATGCGACTCCTGGTTACTTGGCTGTTAATTATGACTTTGACAGAAACCTAATTTTTAATATCTTTTCTAGAAAGGACCATAAGTTTCTAATGAGATTTTTAGTGGGCAAAGGCTAGAAATAAGCTTTTTCTCAGAGGAAGTACAGGCAAAGCGATGTACTTTTGGCTTTGGATGTTAATCAATTTATGGGAGATTCCTAGAGAGTCTGATAAAAAAGTTAATGGGTTTTCTTCCTGGCAAATCTCCTTAGAAAATCTACTGAATATCCATTGGGAACTTAAATCATCCTTCCAACTGTATATTTAAATTGGTGTTCTTGAAATAACTCAATAGAGAAAGTATTCTGTATTAACTTCTGTAGTCATGACAATAGTTTCTCAAGCAGTGTTCTGGTTTAATCTTTACTAATCCTTGTAAAGATTTTTTCATGAGAACTTGACTGTGGTTGAAGTCATGTCAGCTTTTGAATGATTTTACATAATCTTACCTTCTTCATGGTGTGCCAAGAGGAGTCATCAGCTCAGTTTGCGTTCCTCTGGCATGGCACACTGTCTGTTGATGCACGAGTGGTCCCAGGAGTGGTTGTATGACTTGCCTGGGCAGATCCATGGTGGGCCCTTACTTCCTATACAACCAGGTTGAGGATGCAACTGTTTAGAATGCAATGCAGATACCTCCCAGGCAACATGCTTCTGTGTTTTTATCTTAAAGCATGGCATGAATGAAGACATGAGTGTGAGGATGTAGCTAAGGGATAGGTGTAAGTGCTTCGAGAAGCTGAGAGTTGCTCGATTTAGAAATGGCTATTGCAAATGCCCTCTGCTTTCTAACTCGGTCCCAAGAAGTTGTACCAAAACATCCTTTCCTGCCTTCACACAGGATTTTCTCTCTTACTTTGCACGGAGCATGTTAAGAGTTTAATGAGGAGTTCAGTGTGCACATTTTTTTGTGCTTCTAGCTGCTCCTTGACTTCTAAATTCAACGGACTCTGGCCAAGTGAATAACTTTGCCAGAGAGCATGGCTGTCATCTCAGCAAGTCAGCCTTTGCTCCCAGCAAGGGATGCCATGCGTGCCAATGCTATTGATGTTCATCTTAGCATGACCCTGCTTCTGGAAGCTGCCATGGAGAAAAAGAAGCAAAAATGCTGCAGATCTCCATGCCACCCTGGGCACATCCTTGATCTGCCTTTCTGTGCTCTATTTGGTGAACAACCTGGCTTATAATTTGTTGTTTTGTAACTAAATCACTAAGATGGTGCTTAAGGGAAATAACAGACCAGCTCTGCCTCCTGGAGATGTTTTGGCTATGTAGAGGACTTTCTTTGACAGCTTTTGGAAAAATGACCATGGGCAAGGTGGAAGCATGTGTGTGATGCTGTTAAAACCTAAAAGAGAGCAGTGGTGAAGTAGCAGAGGAAAGCATCCATACTTTCAGAAGCCTGGGATTTAGCTACTGTATTAGATAAAACTTTAGTAATAATATAATATTGTCTATCCACTTCTAAAATTCCTAGTGCAGTACTTGCCCCAGTGATGTTGTGCAGCAGCGCAATCCACAAATTAATGAAAAACTGGCATGAAGAAACAGTAAATATAAAAGAAGTCCTCTTTTGGGCTGAAGACGCAAGAAGACAGGTCTGTGACAGCATTGCAGGTTCACAAGAGGT
Source organism: Piaya cayana (assembly GCA_013389865.1). Taxonomy (NCBI): domain Eukaryota; kingdom Metazoa; phylum Chordata; class Aves; order Cuculiformes; family Coccyzidae; genus Piaya; species Piaya cayana. The sequence continues at coordinate 59,925 of WAAB01005567.1, forward strand.
TCACTTTTTTAATCTTGAAGAAATAACTACAGAACTATAGCTAACTTTTGATGGGAAGTGACTGAGACCATATTTGGTGTTCACTTTCTGTAACACACAGCTGGATGGCTGAAGGAAAGGCCACCTTAACCCCAGCTCTGAAGAACAACTTGCATCTCTGTTGGTCTCTTTTTACTTCTGGAAAGGGCAGGAGACACTTTTCTATGTCTCTGACTCTCTGCACTGTGATTTCCAGGGTTCCCATCGACCAAAGAGTGACAAGATACTAAAAATAATTAATGAGGCAAATTCTCCCTTTTTACCTCACAATGAAGGTCTGGATTTAGGCATGTTTCTATAGGAACAATAGTGTCTTCTGGAGAATTTGTTGGTTTATCTCCTGGATTAATTCTATGGAGTCTTACAATATTTGGAATTTAAAGCATCTTTTCACTCCACAGAAAGCAGGTCACTGTTTCCCTCATAAAGAACAACCAAAATTAAAGAGCATTTTGACTGACATTTAATATTACTAAAATAGGACATTTTTTACAATTCTGTAATCCTAATAAAGATGCCAAAACAGCCTCCTCACCCCAAAATAAAAAAGCAGGAGAGGAATACCTCTGGAATATGCCTATAAAATACAGGGAAGGATTGCTCTTGTAAATTCGGTAGAGTGTGGCAATATGTCATGACAAGAAAAAAAGAAAAGGGTTTTTGTGTAACAAGGAATCACTTTAGTTCATAATTAAACCATTCTATACATTCTAGAATACCATGTATCTCTTTCATAAGGTATAGGTTTTGACAATCTTTCTTCTTGTTTGCAGGTACATTTGTACGGACATTCAGGAGCATAGGGTTTTGTGTCAATGTGATATACAAACTGCTTGGATTCATTCTCGCATTGCCCTGCCAACGGAAAACTCACACAATGCAGTTCCTTCATACTAGCTGTATCCAAAGGGTCTTCCATGCATTCAGAATGGATTGATACATTTCAGAGTCAGCATATGTATTTCGCTGAACTTACTTTGTGGAGCAAAGGATTAAGTCTTTCAATTGCTTTTCTGTGTTTTAAAAGCATAAATATTATTTTTTCTAAATACAAGCTTCACATCTTTTCTTCCTGTCTTAAGATGTCTTTAAGGTGAAAAGTGCACTAAACCATCCTACTTTTAGATAAGTTGTGTGCAAAGGCCCCCTCCAGTACTTTGACTATGAACATAAAGGGTTACTCTGCTTTTCCTGCCCATAGTGTATAAGTTCAGTGTATGCAACACTCTGTGCCCTTGCAGGGCAAGGTTGGCACACATCTGGGGCCTCTGGACTGGCTCTGAAAATAGAAGTAGAATAGGTTCCCTAAAAACTGCAGCATTTTGAAGTGTTTTAGTCATGAAGGAGAAGAATCAAAGCTGTTCTGAAAGAGGTTGGAGACTATTCTGACCTTTATTTTAGAAGCTTTGCCAAATCTGGATACAGTCCTGGGAAAGACCTAGCAGATCGTGGTTGAGCAGGTGATTTCCAGAGGTGCCTTCCAGCCTCCACTATTCTGTGATTGGAGGGGTTTATTTTCTGCCTTGCCAATTGCTTTCTGCAGCAGTGTGCCCACACATCTCAGAGCTGTAAGACCAGGCCAAGAATTCTTGTTACACATGCTCATTTTGTGCAGTGCTGGCCACAGGGGAGAGAAGCTTGTCAGCTAGCAGGAAGCAAGGAGAGACGCATTCAAACATTAGTGTGCAGAAGTCATCAGGGAAAACACAAATCTTCTTGTTACCTGGGAGGAGGTGACAACCAGCATGCTGCAAGATAAGCAGCAGTGCTCTGGCAGCTGTGCTGTGTGCTGCTGTGGGACCTCGTACCTGCTCTCCAGGTAGTCCTGGAGCTGTTATGCCATCTTCTGCTCCTGCATGGGTCTGAAGAAGATAGAGGAAAGGCTGAGGTGGCTCACTGGGTAGGTTTAGGAAGTCTGCTGGTAAGATCCAGAACCCTCTGATGTCCTAGATCCCCCATAACTGCTATTGAGCTATCCTCTCTCCAGTTTTCAGTATCACATAGCTATTGGTTGATACACCTAAACACACACATTTTACCAAATTTTTAAAATGACGGTCAAGCTATTGCATAAAACCTCAGAACAAGCATTAAATGTTCCAATGGTATATTAACGTCCACCCCCCCCTTCATTATCAAGTAATTAAACTTGCAAAGAAATACAAAGCGGTCAGAAAGTTATAGTTTCTAAACACAAATACCAAGCATTAATGTCTGAACACAGAGAAATCCCAAGCCCTGTGAAAGGAGACATTACAAATGCAATATACTCTATGATTTTCTGCATTTTGTACTCTGTAAATACTTTCACTTATGCTCTGACAATGGTGTCAGTCTGGGCAAGCAAAAATTGTCACAATGAGTGCTAAGAAAGTAGTAACCTGGGAAAGTGAAAGAAAAAAAAGTAGTTTGCATGGGAACACCTGTGGATATGACAGATGTCAGTGTCATGGCTCATACACATGGAACCAAATATCTTTGCAGGGGAGATTTTTGTAGCCATAGAAACTTGGAAATAACTCTGTAAGAGAACTTGGAACTATTTATTTGTACTAAATTTGTCCTGGGTTTAAGTATTTTTTTCCGTAGAATTTTCAGGATAATATATGGTTGGACTCAATGATCCGTTGGGTCTCTTCCAACCTGGTGATTCTATGATATTCAGAGGCATCCAGTCACACATCACTTAGAGAAAGCAGAATTTCTGATATGATTTCAATTATTACTTCCAAATACACCCAATCATCTACATACTACTTGTTTCTAAGCTGCCAATGTGCAAGATTTCAGTCTAATAAAGTGTTTTCTTCATTTCAGATTCACACTTACGGTATTTGAACCCAGGTACATAACAAATGAAAACTGTTATGAAGACTGAAGACCAGTTGAAAACTGTTATGAAGACAGAAGCCTACAGTGTCCATCTGTTTCTACATAGAGTTCAAGTAGTATGTCCCAAGAATTTGCATTTTCCTGTTTCAGCATCTTTTGTGTCCAGAAAACAGGCCAAAGAATCCCATTCCTTCTCAGCATTTTCACTGAACTTGAGTACAGGAGGAATATTCTCATCTCCTGTAAGGGAGTCACTGTAGTAGGTATGCGTTATTTTTCTATATGCAAGAAACATCACCATGGCTATATTTTACTTTGGATAATAAAAGTTAGAGAAGTGCAGGGATAATTTTGCTTGTGCATGATACAGTATTCATACAGATATGGATAAAAAGCTTAAGTGTCAGTAAAATCCAGGGAAGTAGGCAGAGATCAAAATTCCTCTTGAGCAAACAGCCTATTTTTATTTAAAGACTTTACTAGTTTTCAGAAGAGTATTTCAGCATTCACTATTCTTCTTACTGCCTGGAATAAAACCAGTGTTCACCAAATGGATGGTTCATGATTAAATGTGCAATCTAAGACAAAATGTTAATAATACCTATTAGAATATCTCTATAATTTTCTATAGGATTAATCAGAATTCATGTGGGCAGTCAGAAACGTTTTATGCGGTGTCCCCACTTCTGCTTAGACCAAATGCTCTCTACTTCAGCCTGGAGAGTCAATGTTTCTCTTCTACAGGTCCACTTGCAACTTTGTGAAAAGTTATGTATTTTCCCCAATACTATCCTAGGTGGATGTTGGGTCAATCAAATGCTCTGGAAAGGCATCCCAGCTGCTCCCCACACAGTGATCCCACTTTCTCCTGGTATCTATTTGTATATGGCTTTGAGTCTGGCTCAATCTAGCTGAATTCTCATTGTTCTTTGAAGGAGCAGTAAGCTAAGATATCCTGCCTATTTTAAGTCATTAGAAATGATGGGATTGTTATGCCATGAAGCAAACTGGTTCTAAAGTGTACGACCAGCTTAAGGGTTCTAAACTGCCAACATCACATGCAAAACAAAGGACTGTTCTGCCTTTGCGTTACTCATGTCATTTTAATATAACTCTTACTTGTCATAAGACCTTTCGTGAAAACAACCCTTTATTCTAATAGCATTATCTGAGGGAGGATGAAGTTAAAGAGCTGTGACAGACTGAAGTAAAAACAAAAAGTCATATTATCAAATGGAGTTGTGTGACTCATTCAGTTATTTCATGCCTGTATAAGCCCATACTTGCATCATATGTTTTCATTGATTTTCATCATACAAAAATAATACTTAATTTTGAGTGTAATGGTTCTGTATAAAGACAGAAAGATATTTAAAGTGTAATGATAATCATCTGCCTATAGCTCGGAATATTATACCTGGGTACATTTTATTGCCTGTCTTCATGGTACTTTCTGAAGCAGCAGCAGGAATTTGGAGGCACAGTAAAATCCTCCAAGCAAAAAATAGAATAGGTGAAGCAGTTGACTTAGATATCCTGGACAGTGTAAGTTTCATTTTTTGGTTAAGCACAATTTAATTCATTTTTTTGAGTACTTCTGTGACAGTGACTATTCAGTATGGGAAGGTAAGACATTGCATTTAAAATTATTGCACACCAGAGAGTATAAAAGAATAGAGGGTTGCAAAGGAAAGTGGAAATTATGAGCTTGGAGAATTATTATTTCTCTTGCAGGCTTACCATGTTGTGCTTACATACCCACTTCATTGCAGGCTGTGGCACAGGGCCTTCCTCCCTCAGATCACAGGATGGAGCTGCTCATGGAGTGAATCAAGGCCATGCAAGGAAAAGGACTAAAAACAACACCTGTGCCTGTTGTAAGAACTGGAAAGCATACAGTGGATGAGTCAGAAGGGATGAGCTCATGATTAAAGCAAATTAATGCTGCCCAGGATACAAATTTTCTATCACTACCTCAGTCACAGACAACTCTACAAAGTGCCACAAGTCACTTGATGTAAGTCTTTGAACACACTAATAAGCTGCCCTTGATGTGATCCAGGGGTTGATTTATTCAAGTGCTGAGCTGCAAATGGTGTCAGCACCCACAGTGCTTAGTGCTCTCAAAAAGCCATGCTAGTCATATTGACCCAGGCACTCCTTAAAATTGGAAAAAAACCCTGTGTGTAGCAATGTGCAGGGATCCCTCTATATTCAGGGTTGTCCTTCCACATGCTTCATTGGGCTAATAGTATGAACACGAAGACACGCAGCTTATGGATTAGAGCTTTCTAACATCAGAAAAATATGAATTCCCACTTATGGAGGTGCTGATGTGAGCCTGTGGACGAGCTGCTGTAGCCATAAACTATTTTGTTTTGCCCAAACAACAACTAATGTCTTTCTAATTTAGCCTGGGACCATCCAGTAGTTAATTTCTTTTAGTTGTTTTCCAGCATCAGTAACTTCTGGGCTGCTCGAAATAGCATTCAGATAGTGTTACTTGTGCAAGCCAAATATCAGTATATAGAAAGCATTGGTGATGTGACAGACCATAAAACTGAAATATTGTCATGTTGGCTATGGATACACTAATACAGTCATTATTTTTAAATAATACTTTAAATCATACTTTGAGGGAAGGTATAGGGACTGCGCAGTAACAAATTGCACCCAGATTTTCAATCTACAAAATCCATACTGTTCACCTGGCAAAATCATGCCAGACATTGCTTTTTCTTCCATGATTCCCTGAAACATACAAGCTGTGCTCTGACCTCTGCTGAATTCAGTGGGCTTTAACTCATATTGCAGAGGGTGGATCAGTGGGTTCATATAACCTATAAGTCAAATTGGTATCTAGATAAAGACAGATTAATCTTAAGTCTCCATTAGCCTTAACTTGAATCAGAAAAGAAAGATTATGCCTTCAGCATTTCCTGGTATCACTTCCTCATAAACCTTTTTGAGACTGTGGATTCTCCAGCTTTCCTAAATGCAGTCCTTCATGTTCCGAAGACCAGTGAGCCTTTTAAGCCAATGGGAAGAAATTATCTTATTTTACAATACTGGCAATATTCTTTTTGTAATAACCACAATAAATTTAGGAAATAAAGTATTTTTGTTGCAGCAGAACAACTCTGTATATTTCAAATCACAGAACAAGTTTCAAGCCAGACTAACTTTACTAATTTACTGCTGTTGAAATTGAGTTGGCTGTCTAATGTCTATGCTGTTGAAACATGCAGTAGCAAAGAGACAGAGCTTTAAAGCCCACACAGATTGCAGCCTACAGCTTGCAAAGGATGCATCTGTAATATTGGTTCACAGGAAGAGCAGAATCTAAGCTACATCATTGGTTTCACTTCAGTATGCTCAAAAAAGCTAGAAATACTTATTTTGATTTTAAAGTTGTTCTCAATTGCAAACACCTCCATGTGATAAAGAATTTTAAAAATATTATTTATCCTTGCAGAATACTATATGTACAATATTAATAGAAATCTTTACAGACATTTAGCTAACTTTCAATAAGCTTTTGTTTAGGAATGAAGAGATTCACCAGGCAACCAGGTCCTATATGTTGCAAACTACTTATGCTCCTAGTAACTCATATGCTGCGTAACTTGTTACTTCTTCAAGCTCATGCAGTGCCTTGGTTGTCTGTTCAGTGTCACATTTGATAATCCTAAGAGAAAAAGGCTGCACTATAACCAAAGAGCAATGGCTTTTTTTTAGACTCTTGAAATACGTATGGTAGTACAAAGAGTACTTTCATGTGAGTTTTATCCCAAAATATTTTTCCCTTTTTGTGTAGATCCTAAGATGAACTTACCAACCACTCAAGACTATGCCCAGTGCTGTCTCTATGGCATTTTTAAAGCAGCAAATAGGATTGCAAATGCTGTTCAGAATGCATTGTCTGGCACAGAGAGCTGAGATCAGTGTGTGTTGTGCTCAGAGCACTATATCTGGCAGCAGGAGATAAGACAGCCTGTGGGGGAATAAGAAGCTCTTTACATCCAGGTGTCAGAAGACTCCTTCCACATTGAAACTGGTCTTTTTCCCTAAAAGAAAGTAGAAACTGAGCTAGGTTTCCTCAGCCAGATACTATCACCGTGTCCCTTAGTGCCCACCAGCAAAAACATTCTCACTTCAGAAGTATTTTTGCTTCTCTGTATGTCCTGGTACCACCTGGCTATTTGAACCACCCCACATTTCTATGGAGTGACCTACCATATCACCTACATTGCTGGGAGAGATGTACCTGTTGTCATATAGTCCCATCAATATGATGTTTGGATTCTACTGCAGCAAATTTACAGACAAGACTGTACAATAAGGCTGTAATTATGATTCAGTGGGACAGATCTTTCCATTGTAAGGTTGTAGAGAGGAGGGAGCTGGCTTCTTCTCCCAAGTGACAGGGGACAGGACGAGAGGGAATGGCCTCAAGCTCTGCCAGGGGAGATTTAGGCTAGACATTAGGAGGAAGTTTTTCACAGAAAGGGTCATTGGGCACTGGCAGAGGCTGCCCAGGGAGGTGGTTGATTCACCTTTCCTGGAGGTGTTTAAGGGATGGGTAGATGAGGTCCTGAGGGACATGGATTAGAGATTGGTGGGAATGGTTGAACTCGATGATCCGGTGGGTCTCTTCCAACCTGGTGATTCTATGATTCTATGATTTACATCCATTATGTGACAAGCACACCTGGAATTTGATCTACCAGACATGAAATGCCCGTTTCTAAGTATTTGTAGCTAATCTGAACTGCCAAGCAAAGGATCATGGTCTCTGCAAAGAGAGCATATAGCTGTCTGTTGCAACAGTTCCATGGCAAGCTTTACAGCTAGTATGAGAAAAGCAATTTTGACCTTCATGAAAGTGCTGGACAAAAAAAGAAACAAAAAACCCCACAAAATCCATTCCAGAAGACATACAGAGCAGCAACGATAATAACACTGTGTGTTTGACCACTGCATCAAAATATAAGTACAACTCACTAGGGGAGAAATATCTCAGCTGTAGCAAAACAGCACTGTGTTTGCGGCTCAGGCAACAACTGCAGCATAACATTTACCAGAGACACACTAAGCCTGAGGCAAAGCTGAAGTATAGAGACGTCATTTTGCCATGCATTGATAGGAGGAAAAATACAGCAAAGCTTGGCTTGCCAGGAGGTTTTGATCAAGTGTATCAGTGGATGTGTTGACTGAGGAGTGAGGCCAGTCACTAGATTTTTAACCACTCCCTGGCCCACAGTTTGGGGTCCTGAAGTCTAAGATCTAATACGATGAGAAGACTTCATAGGGCTTCCCTGCACATGGATTTCACTCAGCTGGTAAGCTTTTTCTACAAGACATCACAGAACCATGTTGAGTTACTTTGTGTGTGCCTTAGCTCTTCTGCAAAGCTGCTCAAGACTCGCATACCCAGGTGGGCTAAGAGCAATACATCTTACTCTCTCACAGCTGTTTATAGCTGCTGAGGCTAGAGGCAGGAATAGAACAAAGGAGACTGAAGATCTGAAATATAGTAGGTAACTATGACTGCCTGTGGTGGGTGTTAGTGCCAATTTGTACAGAAACACCCTATCTGGGCAGTATTTATTTGCAGAGCCATCTTCACAAGCCACATGGAAGTCTTTGCACATAGGTACTCTTGGGGAGCCATTACTGTCACAAAACAACTCCAATTAGTTTCAATTGGAGATCCAAGCTGATATCACGAGAGGTCATAGACCCATTTAAATTTCTGAAAACCGTAGATTGCCATGAATGAAATATTTCTACAGAGATGCCCAGCAAACTTAGACAAAGTTTAGTGTATTCAAGCCTGCTCTGAGATGACAGGAAATGGGAATAGACACTATTTTAAAATCGATTGTAGCTTTCATGATCTAAGTGCAATTTTCAGAACTACCATGCCAATTCTGAAGATAACCATTGTGCAAGTAAAGAATATAAATTGTATGATATATAGGAAAGAGAAAAAGCCAATTCCTTTTGAGTTTACATAATTGCAAATGAAAGACAGTAAGAAACATCAGGGAGTCCCTTTTCAGAGAAGCATAGATAGCAGGGTCTTAATTAGCATCAGATCTTATGCATCAGCCTAAAATGTGCAATGAATAGCTATCATTTTCACCTGAGACAAGGCAATAGTCTGTTCTTTTCTTTCAGAAAACATTTTTGCATTTGAAGAAATTATCCTGGCCACCAATAATCACACTGACTGCTGTAGATCCACCAAAAGGATAACTTTGATCCTAAAACATCTAAAAATAAGCCTTAAAATGTATATTCAATGAAGCTGTATTTTATATATGTCAGAAAACAGAACTTTTGGACAGGCTCAGCCACATCAGAGATGTAGTTTACCTTTACTTACAGCAACTTTCAGCAATCTTTTTAGTTGCTTGGATTTACTTTCCTTGCATCTGATGAAGATCAAGGATGTGTAATATTTAGGATCTATGCTGGCACATTTTGGGGACAGTTTTGTAGAGCTATGCTAACTGCTATAGATTTTAAAGATTCTTGAATTTTTGCACCAAGATGACAGAGAAGAGAGTGGATGGGTTGAACATCATATAGAGAAGCTGATGATGTCAAGCAGTTAAATGTATATATTAATCCCATTTCAAGACAAATCAGACACCAGTTAGGGAACACACTTGCCTTACTCCTTCATCCAGATGTCACACAATCTACCAGCATGTCTCTAGTGACTTCTCTTCAGCCTCCAGCCTGCAGGCCTGGCCCACACACACCAATCTTTAATAATCTTCCTCCTCAAGTTAATGACTGCTTTCAAGTTTCTCCCTCTTTGCCTCAGAAAATTCTGCCACTTGCAGATTACTGCTCTGGTGATTATTTTGGACCTGGGGTCCATTGCAGTCCCCTGACTCCAAGCTGTCCCTGCAGACCCATTCTGCAGGGTGAGCCCAGCCCTGGACATGTGTACTTTAATAGCAATGAAGAATTTGAGGCCTCTAACTTGCAGGTCCTTGCTCTCCTTTCAGAGCACTGCTGAGTTATCTGCCTTGCTTTGTCAAGGTTTCAGTATTTAACATTTCCTACATTTACCCCCTCCTTGGTGTCCCCATGTTGTAGCTCCCGCTGCACAGCCAGGATAACCACTTCTCATCAACCTGCTTGTCTATCCCTACAATCATGGGAAATAAACCTTCATTTACCAATATGCTTCTCCACACAGCACAGCAGAGTGCAGCTCTAAACACTGCTAGTTCCTGCCACAGTCCTGTAAGAGCTTATTTGGTACTCTTTTCTGCCTTATTCTTCAGAGTGCTTTAAAACAAACCAAAAAAACCTGTTTCCTGTTACCATGCTTTTCTTACCTTGCCCTAATTTGTCTTTCTTTGTTCCACACCGCAAATGTTGATGCTAGAGGGAGCAAGACTCAGCAGTTCACCAGAGAAGAGAACAAAAAAATTCAGATTTTCCTCTGTATATATGTTGTTCATTTTCCTACACAACTCCAAAACAGATCTGAATGACCCAAAGACATTTCTGAAAATTCTACCTCTTGATGGAGCTTACAAGTTGCACATTTTCTATATCACTATTTTCCACTGCCTTGGATATTTCACATAAATCTCTGAAACAGAATTAATACAAGTACAGTGAAACACTTCAGCCAGGAGGATGACAGCTTAGCTTTGTCCAGAACTGAACCTGATTTATGATGTTTGAACAAGACCAAGAATTAAAGCACAGTCTTTGGAAACGCTGCTCTAAACTGGACAGATAAATCACTTTTATGGTTGAATGCTTCAGATTACCTGATTCATGATGTCTTTAGTTGAACAGCTCAATATTTCTTCGAACAATCATGAGATAAGAGGATTTCAGAATTACTTCACATCTGTATTAGTAGATTACAGGCTAAGTTGCAGAAGTTCTCTGAATTCAAACTGATCAGGGAATACAGAGATGTGATAGTTCTGTCATTAAGGGACCTAGGGTTCTCCTTTTTGTTCTTTTCTCCCTAAAAATTTAAATCCCTCTCTTATTCATGTACATGTAGACCCATCTTCAGAACCAACAGGCAAGGAAGGAGTGGTGGTAGGGTAGTCCTGTGTGCTAGGGAGTGTTTCCATTGTCCAGAGCTTAATGACAGTGATGATAGAGTTGAGTGTTTATGGGTAAGAATCAGAAATGAAAGCCAACAAGGCAGATAACATGGTGAGAGTCCAGGAATTCTGGATATTCTTCAAGGAGGAAATCTTAAAGGCACAAGAGCAGGCTGTCCCCATGTGCCAAAAGACAAGCTGGTGAGGAAGAAGGCAAATCTGGCTGAACAGAGAACTTCAGCAGGAATTCAGGAAAAAAGAGTTTATGTCCCTTGGAAGAAGGGGCAGGCAACTCAGGATGTTGTGAGGTTATGCAGGGAAATTAGAAGGGACAAAGCCCAACCAGAAATTAATCTGGCTACTAAGGTAAAGGAGACTAAAAAATGTTTATATAAATATATCAGCAGCAAAAGGAGGGCTGTGGAGAATCTCCAACCTTTATTGGACATGGGGGGAAAGCTTAGTGACAAAGGATGAGGAAAAAGCTGAGGTACTTGATGCATTATTTATCTCAGTCTTTAATAGTAAGACCAGCCCCCTAAGCTGGTAGACAGGGATGGGAAGCAGAATGGAGCCCCCATAATACAAAAGGAAATACTTAGCAATGTGCTACTCCACCCAGAGACATACAAGTTTATGGGGCCAGATGGGATCCACCCGAGAGTACTGAAAGAATGAGCATCCTAGCTTATATCAGAAACAATGCAATCAGCCTGACTAGGGAAGTCCTCCTATACTTGGTACTGATGAAGCTGCATCTCAAATATCGTGTTCAGTTTTGGGCCCTTCACTACAAGAAAGACTGTTGAAAATACAGAGCTGCTGGAATGTGTGCAAAGGAAGGCAACAAAGCTGGTGAAGGGTGTGGAGCACAAGTCTTATGATGAGTTGTTTAGTCTGGAGAAAAGGAGGCTGTGGGAGACCTTATGCCTCTTTACAACTACCTGAAAAGATGTTGTATTGAGGAGAGTGTTGGTTTATTCTCCCAAGTAACAAGAGATAGGATAGAGGAAATGGCCTCAAGTTGCACTAGGAGAGGTTTAGACAGGACATTAGGAAAAAATTTTTAATGAAAAGGCTTGTCAAGCATTAGAACACGCTGCCTAGGGAAGTAGCTGAGTCACCATCCCTGGAGGTATTTAGATGTCTTGTAGTTCTGGTGCTTAGAGACATGGTTTAGTGGCAAACTTTGCAATGTTAGGTTTACGGTTGGACTTGATAATCTGAAAGGTCTTTTCCAACCAAAACAATTCTATTAATCTAAAATTCTATGATCAAGTCACTTCTTATCCTTCAACTGCAGTAAGCAAATAGATTAAATTTTATACCCTTTTTCTCCCATTTAAAATTATTTCTTGAATCCTTTTGCACAAAGCATACTAAGAAAGAGTATTAGTGTTAGATCAGGTTGTTATATTCCTACAGTGTGTATTATCCTGTACAGAAACAACATTCTTTCTGCCCATGTGATATTCCCCTGGTTATATATATCCTTTGACACAGTGCCAGACAGTTTCATTATTGTCATAAATAAGTACTGCACAATTCCCTTTTTCTCAGGAGGCAAAATACAAATACGTTAATTAATCAGATTTCTATCCCTCTCTTTGTCTTTAATATTGATGGACCATAAACTGCTGTTATTGTCTTTTTTTAAATTAAAAACTGTTCACAGAATATGAGACAGGTTTAAACTGTCAGTTTAATGTCTTGATTAAATACCCCATTTGTTCATGCTTTCATTATGCAAATGCCTTTAAGATGGAAGTAAAAAATAGTAATGACATATAATCATACACATATTTAAAATATGTATTTTAACAGGTATAATGGGTATATTAATATACGTTAAATATATATGTGCATCCATAACATAGATGTTCCTTGATATAATCCTCCCCCACTCAGTTTCACTGAAGCACATTTACCTTTTGAGCATTACCTCAGAGGTTTTCTTACTTGTCCCAGAACAACATTCTTTTCCTCCTTGAAGGTGTGATCATACCCTGCTCATGCATGGCTGTAGGAAGTAATTGTTAAACTAGAAACATTTTTTAGGGGTATTCTATCTAGCAGACAGAAAAATCCTGAGCCAGTGGCAATACCTTGTTTGGAAAAATCATGGAGCCTTATCTGGTGGGGGGTATCCCCACCCATGGCAGGGGGGTTGGAATTAGACGACCTTTTAAGTCCCTTCCTACTCAAACCATTCTATGATTCTATGATAACCCAGCATGTTGTGACTATGGAAAGAGTTTGCATGCAATTTTTACCCTATTTCTTTTTCTTTATCAGTGGAAGGGAGGCTTATGAAAGAGTTTCCACATGTTATTATATAGAGCAACTTGTTCATCAGAGTTTGTTACTAAAAAAATCTTTACAACTGTCTTAATATATGCTAATACTCGACAAAGAAAAGGGTGAACAAGAGCTCCCTCTCTACAGGATTATTTTTCATATCAAATAGTCTTTTCAATAACCCCACAAACCAGAACTTTTCCTTTCAGATTCAAGTTTTGGGGTTTTTTTATTCAGTCAACAAACCAGGAGGAAGAACCCCAATCCATTGTCAGTTTCATCCAGATGCTAGGCAACAAGTGATCCATTGTAGGAGACTATGCCTTGTGTGATGCTGACTGTACAGAGGAGGCAAGTGATGAACAGACAAATCAGACCTACATCCAACTCCTCCCTCCTTCTTCCCCTGCTTCTTCTGTCAATCAGGTTTTGTCACATGCTTTCCCACACTTAAGGCAGTTTCCAAAATGCTGTTTATCTGTTGCTTCAGCTGTACCACTTTTATTTACAGCTTTTCTTTCAACCATCATGCCAAATACATTGCATTCTGTGTGGAATTAGCAGTGCAGACACTTTTCGGTCCTTCAGTCCAAGGGGGAATGCCATAAATTTAAATGAGCTGTCTCCTGCCATGTCAGACATTTACCTTTGTAGAGACTTTCTACCTTAAATGCCTGTGACAAATCTCTTTACTCCTTCCCCTTTCTTGGATTATGAGTATAATAAAACACATTTTATGATGTTAATGATCTTGTAATATTGGTTGAACTATTTGGATGCTAGGAGACACTAATTTTTTTCAAAAAATGGATTGGATTAAAGGATTCCTTTAGCTTTTTTGCTTGTTTTTTGTTTTGCTTTTCTATGTACAACCCATTTGTACAGTGAATGAGGTAGGACCTTACTTAACACAGATATGGAGTGTTTTATCTCACCTTTGTCTTGTCTAACCACACTGTATTTCTATTCTTTTGTGACTAGAGAATTGTTGCTTCTCCTGCACTTTTCTGTGCACTTACACTATAATGACTGCATACATAATAGATAGAAAATCTGGTGTTGAGGGACCTTCAATTTCTCTTCCTTTTTACAGATGGAGGAGCAAAAGAAATCGAATTGTCAGACCACCTATTTGTTGTGTGGCTAGCTTCAGACAGGTAGGATTTCTCCTTTTAGAGCACTTACATTATACAAACTTGAAATACACTATAATTAAATATTTCTGTAATATATGATGTGCTGGAGATACAGTGACACTTGAACTACTTTAGATGTTCTAGGCAAACCAGCAGTGCTGGGAGACACACGGAGGACCACAGTATTTGCGTTATGCAAGTGAACACCATCCTTCTCATACGCTGGTGCCTCATCATCTAGGCATGACCTCCAACTTTGAAGCCCAGTTCATAGATATTTATAGGTGGCGAGTTTGAGTGTTAAGTGCTTTTACAAGTCCTACATCAGAAAAGAAGGGTTATAAATTACAGGATTTTTCTGCACAGCAAAATGAGGTTTGTCAGCTTTTGCATAAACAAGGCAGTGGGGCAAATGCCATGGGTGAAGGAGACTTAAGCAGGGTTTGCAATTTGTCACTTAGAGAAGGACCTAGGTAATGTGGATGCTCATTAGTTATGGCCTATGCAGACAGGCAATGTTTTTTATTTATGGTTCTGTTTATGGCTTGCTAGAGCAAATTTATCACATTTACTAAGCAGTTACGTACAGTAATTCTAAAATGAGGCCACTCTTTATCAATTCCTAAGAGCAAGCACAGTCTCAAAGCAGTGATTCAGGTGGGACCTCAGTGTGTGGAGGCAGCTACTTGCCTGATGTCAACATTTAATTGCCAGAGAGCTCCATCTCCCAGAGGCTTAGAACAGGGCCTTTGTGAGATTTCTCTGTCAAAACTGCATCTTCCCACTAAGAAAAGCAACATGATTTATGAAAGCTGTCACTGGCAACAATAAATTGCAGAGGGTGAAAACCCTTCTCTCCATGTTAGTTACAAAAGGTCAAATCATGGCCCTTCTGTACATATCTTACTTCTCCTTTGTGGCCTCTTTTGGCATGGTCCCTGTCTCCAGTTTTTCTTCCCTCAGTGCCCCACCCTGTCCCATCCTTCTCTTCTCTGGCTTCCCTCAGCCACATACTCAGCATTTAAAGACTCCTGCTCCTCTGAATGCTCCCTTGGGACCTCACCTTAGCTCTGCTAATACTTCGTGCAACACTTGTTCCCTAACACATTAGTAAGTAAATCGACATTTCAAGTTGCTACAGACTTGGGCAGAAAGTTGAGAAAGCGGTTTCTTTCTTACTGGGTCCAAGATCAATATTCAAAATGATTCTGCTGTGAACAACGCCCAAGAGCCCTGGTGATCTGTCTGATAAGGCAAGGTGCAATTAGCCCCACAGCAAATGCAGAGCACAGAGAGCCAGTGAGACCACAGAGGTAACGAAAAATCAAATAGCTCAGCCACTGACATGATGAAAGCTTGTAGCTGATAATGCCCGAAAAGGCCTTATATTGAACACTAGATATTTATTATGAAGTCAGATTTGGGTTTGAAAGCAAGTATGTTTTAGCAAAAACCTTAGAAGTGTGTTAAACCTTGAAGCCAGGTGTATTGTTCATGCCAGCTGAATAGCTTGGGAGAGACTGATATTATATATATGAAATGTAGAGGATTCAGAATTTCTCACACTTTTTACCTTTCACTCAACCTTACTTTTTGGTAAGACAAAGTATAGACAGTGGAACTTCTTAAAGCAACAAAACTGAATAGATCCATAAAGCCTTCATACGCTGCAGCATTTAGTAGGAAGTATTGGCTGCTCAGCTCTGCATACTGGTGTCCAGCCCTGAGGCTGAGCTAATTGGAGAAAAGTGTGGAAAAGAGCCAAACATTGCAGAGAAAGCGAAAGCAGCTGGCTAGCCGTACCTGGAACTGCACTAATCAAAGAGGAAAAAACTACCAGGCATTTCAGAGAGTGAAACAGGAGCATGGGGATCTTACATTAGGTGAAACCTCTAAGAGATAGGGACATGGTGGTTTATTGGCTGCCACTAAGGCTACATCAATGGTCCTAATCAATCTTCCTAACATACATCCAAACTTCTTTTGTTTATTTAATTTCATTTTAGTGATGATTTAGTGCAGGAAGTGTTTGTAAGTAGTTTGTGTTATTGTAGACTATTGGTCTAAGCCTGTTTACACTTTTCCACTGCATTATCCTTTGTAGCAGCCCTTTGCTGAGCGTAGTCATGAGAGCAATGCCTGTGCTCCAGTGACACCTTGGTGTTCTGGCCATGCTCTGTCTTAGTTGTTTTCCTTCATTAATACACTGCTCAGGAAAGGCTGAAGACTTGCCAGAACTGGGAACTTTCTAGAGTTGTTTCCCCCAGTGAAGTGGTACACAGGAGCTTGTGCCAGGCTGTCTTGTGTCTGGGTCCTTGTCCTCTTTCCACATTCATGTGTTCCTCTCCACATTAACCCTGTAAAATACTTTCCCTAGTTAGCAGACCAGAAATGAGGCTTCAGCGATACAGAAAACTCCTGCAGGTGCAGGCAACATCTAATCTATACTTGAGCCAGCAGATCACTCTGTTATTTCATCCATGAAGAAAGCTTGGGAAGGAAAGGAAAGGAAAGGAGGAAGGAAGGAAAGGAAGGAAAGGAAGGAAAGGAAGGAAAGGAAGGAAAGGAAGGAAAGGAAGGAA
>WAAB01005567.1:86204-126610 GCA_013389865.1 Piaya cayana
CCAGCTCTCTCAGCTGTTCCTCATAAGGCCTGTTCTCCAGCCCCTTCACCAGCTTTGTCGCTCTCCTTTGTGAGAAGATGAGATAGCAATACTTGCACTATCAAAATAATTAGTAACTTGGCAGATACTCACAGGTTTTGGGGTTGTTTAGAGATGGGTCCTTGGTGCCTGACTCATGACATTGCTTTACCCACATTGGAATCCTTGAGTTAGGGCTCTTATTAAAAGGAAACTGCAGTCTCAACTGCATTTTAATCAAAGCCAGACCTCACTAGAAAGATCAAGGTATGAACATCCCCAACAAGCATCACATAGGCAGTGTCTGTCATAGGAGATGGTACAGCCCTAGAGCAGCTTCTGTGAATGCAACAGATTATTTTGTTGACCTCTACCCTGAAGTTAATTAAAAATACATCTCTGTCTTATATGCAATGCTCTCCCTGCAAGGTACTTCACTCCTTGCCAAGGGTGTATTTAAACTCTCTGCACCTTGTTGATGCCCGAGGCACTGTCAGGAAGGCAAGAGGATTGATAAGTTCAGTGTAGTGCCTAAAATGAGTGTTTTGAGATTGCTTGAAGTAACTATGTAGTCCTTCCTTTTGGTGGGTCAGTGCATGCTTCTCTGAGCTATGAAAACCTTTTGCATTCTCTGGGTCAATACAAGGCACAAACAGCTCCTCCTTAGCAGGCTGCTCAGGGTGGATGGACTGGAAAGGGTTTACAAGCCTTCTGGCTCTCACAGGGTGCATAAGGTCTTGTTTAAAACCAATGTCTCTGTTTCAGACACTTAGGACTGTCTGGGGCAGAGAGGACTTGGTGCTGCCACAGCCTCACCCGTATCCCCATGCATCTTCCCCAGGGTTAGCAGGCACAGGGACAAGTCCCTCCTGTGCTGTGGCCCCAGCTGTGAGGAGAGGGATTAAAGGAAACCTGGGGGTCCCGAGGGAGATGGAAAGCAGGGTGGTGGAGGCAGGCTGGCTAACACCATACTCCTTTTCTGCTCCATGGCCAGAGCCCAGCCCCTCTGCAGTTACCATCCTGGGTACTGGCAGGATAGTGGCACCCTGGTTTCAGTGATTGTGCTGAAAAATGCATGTTATAAAAATGAACCAGGAATGAGCTGAAACTTTGACAAGATGTTTGTTTTCATCACCCAGGGGAGCTCAGCCTGCTTTGCTTATTAAAGAGGACATTGAGGGATGCTCATCTTCTCAGGGAAAGCTGATAACTAATGCAATGTGGTCTGTCACCTAGCAGACAAACACATAACAAAGCCCTTTTTGAACATCTCATTAGAAATTGTGCAGCCAGATAAAGGAAACCGGATTTTTTTTACATAGAATGTAATTAGCTTCTGGGACAAGGGATGAGAACTGGGACAGAGTCTCTGTCAGGCTTGGAAACCTGATCTGTCCTAATACAACTACTGCTAAGTCTTGGGTCCCATAAGAGGTCAGGGAAGAGCATCACAAGGATCATTTCTGCCTTTAAAAGACAAAATTGCATCTTTTCTCTCAACATCTAATTTTTACATATTCACTAGTTTCTACTTCTCTATATTGCTTTGCAGTACACTTCAAAGCCTCCACAACTTAGTGTGGAGGATTAAAAGTTAAGTAACTTCAAAAAGCAGCACCCCTGCCCTCTGCCTTTCATAGAATCATAGAATCATAGAACAACCAGGTTGGAAGAGATCCACCGGATCATCGAGTCCCAATCGCCACTATCAAACACCAAACCATGCCCCTCAGCACCTTGTCCACCTGTGTCCTAAACATCTCCAGGGAAGGTGAATCAACTATCGCCTGGGTAGCCTGTTCCAATGCCCAATGACCCTTTCCATGAAAATTTTTTTCTTTCATAAACCTCATGTCAAATTAATTCACTCCTTTCTTCACACTGCAGCAGGTGCAGGTCCTTCTTCAGGGGCCGGAGCAGGTTGTCTGCCTCTGCCCCCTCCAAGTCCCACAGTGTCCCCTCTTTTACCGTCCATCTTTGCTGTTTACCTTAAGTCTCAGAGCAGCTCTGACCTCTCCTCTTGCAACCCAGGGAGGCTGCACTCCACTTGCTGCTCCTCAGGGCTGCCTCATCTCCTCAAGGGCAGGGATGTTATTTGCAATATATCCTGGACAAATACTGCCTGCCTCCATCCTCTGCACGGCCATGAGCAGCCACAGAATTTTCTCAGCTCTGTGCATGGTTCAGCAGTACCACATCAGCCTCCCTTGGAGGTGGGATATGAAATTAGGTCATCATTTTCTTTTCTATTGATTTTTTTGTTTTCTCAGAACACACAAGAGGAATTTGAGTTAAATGGAGCGTGGATTTTAATTTTTGCATAATAAATTTCAAACAAGGCCTTATTACTCCATGCAAACAGGATTAATCTTCAAAAGCTGCTAACTAAAAATATGGGGGACTTATTCCCAAAGGTTATATTGTACCTTATTGCTGGACATAAATATTTTTTGTATCACTGGTCATAAAGCCTCAAATCACAGCTGCTAATCACTAATCAATTTCAACAGATCTTTGCCCATAATCAGGAAATCAGCCCAGGAATGCAGAATTAGGATTTTCTAATTCCAATTTAGACTGATACTACTACAGTTTGCTGTCTTAGCAAGCACGCTAATTAATTTTTGCCCATGTGTGGCTAAGACAGAAGCTTTACAGTTTTAGGGTAATGTGGCATTGCAGGCCAGAATAAAATTAAAATTCTAAATAACGCCCAGAAGCACAGCAACAATGCACTCAAAAAGAAAAAGGAAGTAATTTAATTCTTCTAGATGAGCTATTAGTTTTTATAGTCATTACGTTACTAGCAGCATGAACTTTGGCTGACGTACAGAGAGCACAGCTGGGTGAGTTGTACAGCCCTTATGTGCCAGACACTGGAATAAGTTTTAAATGTAAACTGGTACACCCAGCGGTAGCTGAATCTGAAGTTAATGTACACTCCTGGGCAGGCATGAGGCTTTCCCAGTGAGGTGCTCTCACCTCACTTATTGTCATTGCTACTTCTCCTTAGGGCATACAGTATACGAGTCACTTCTTTTTCTTAATCTCCCCTCACTGCCTGCTGAAGTGGTCCAGCAAGGTACTGGTGAGTGCTTAGGGACAGCCAGTAAATACTGCCAGTCATATTATGAAATGGGGAAGATAAATTCAGAAGGCTGAATAAGTTTACTAGTCTCAAAAAAAAAAATCAGGCATAGAGAAACTAAGTCCAAACTCTCCATGCTACTCTGGATACTTGCATACTCTGTATACTTGACCGCTGAGCAGAGTCCAGTGGCATGAGGTTTAACAAGGCCAAATGCTGGGTCCTGCACTTGGTGCAAAACAACCCTGTGCAGTGCTACAGACTAGGAGAAGTCTGGCTGGAAAGCTGCTTGGAGGAAAAGGACCTGGGGGTGTTGGTCAACAGCCGACTGAACATGAGCCAGCAGTGTGCCCAGGTGGCCAAGAAGGCCAATGGCATCTTGGCTTGTACTAGAAATGGCGTGACCAGCAGGCCCCTCTGTACTCGGCACTGGTGAGACCGCTCCTTGAATCCTGTGTTTAGTTATGGACCCCTCACCACAAGAGGATGTTGAGGCTCTGGAGTGAGTCCAGAGAAAAGCAACAAAGTTGGTGAGGGGGCTGGAGCCTTATGAGGAGTGACTGAGAGAACTGGGGTTGTTTAGCCTGGAGAAGGGGAGGCTGAGGGGAGACCTCGTTGCTCTCTATAACTACCTGAAAGGAGGTTGTAGAGAGGAGGGAGTTGGGCTCTTTTCCCAAGTGACAAGGGACAGCACAAGAGGGAATGGCCTCAAGCTCCACCAGAGGAGGTTTAAGCTGGACATCAGGAAAGAATTTTTCACAGAAGGGGTCACTAGGCACTGGCAGAGGCTGCCCAGGGAGGTGGTTGAGTCACCTTCCCTTATGGTGTTTAAAGGGATGGGTGGATGAGGTGCTGAGGGTCATGGTTTAGTGTTTGATAGGAATGGTTGGACTTGATGATGGGGTGGGTCTCTTCCAACCTGGTTATTCTATGATTCTATGATTCTATATACATGACTAAGAGACCTCTGAGATTAGCACAAAATTGGCTTGAGGAGCTTTGAACCTTCAAGGAAAGCAGGTTTCTCACATTTTAAGGTAAAGATCTCACTTTTTTCAGACAGCTTGGGCTTTTAAAAGCGAGATAGCTCCAATGCCAGGCAGTGCCCTGAGCCTCATTTGTCCCTGGAAAGTTTTAGCAGAGATGCTGACTTACACTTCAGGCTTATGGGTCTGAACATTTAGTGACCTTAACACAGGAAAAACCTGTTACAATAACAAGTTTAACTCGCTTCAGAGAGAGACAGGAACCATCTACACTGGGGAAATGCCAATCCCCTAATTCATGGTATTTACAGTGCAAATGAAGTAATGGAAAGCTACAGGCAAGTAATGAAAAAGCGTAATTCCATTGAATTTCATTTTGGATCACTTTTGGCAATGTCCTTCCTCCTGCTCTTCTCTGGAAGCATTTTCTTCTTACTCCTAGCCATAGGCAATGAAGACTGGTGAAAACTTTGTGGTCGCTTAGCAGTCTGCTAGTATGATTTTGTTCTGGTGTTGGCTGTCAGACTGTGCACTCCCAGCCACACTACCCCTCCTCATTACCTAAAATTTGTCATTTGGCCCCAACTGCTACATGTGAGATAGTCTTGTTGCAGCTCAGGCAGTGGCTCTGACAAATCACCATCATCATCATCATCAAAACAACTCTGCATCACAGCACTCATATCAGGGACAATGTGATGATATTCAAAGATAATTGGGACAAAAAAACCATGGTGGAATGGTAACTTAGGAAGTGACGAGACTAACTAGTGACTTCTAGTGCCTAATATACATTAGCGAGCATATGAATTTCCAGACTTAGTCACAGTAATTTCAAAAATTACTGTTTCTTTCAAACAAGCAACATGAAGATACACACTTCTTTTGCTACCTAGGAGGCTCATGTATTGTGATAGTGATGGTTACTAGTGGAATTCTCCACAGACAATAGAAACCATCCTCTTTTGTACTGCTGTACATCTGGAATAACACCACTTTCAGCTATAACAAACATCCTTTTGCTTCAATAGCAGAATCTAGAATAAATAATAATGGAATAGCATTAGGGCAGTAATGTTTCTAGCAACCTATAGTTCATCGCACTGTATTTCTGACTACTAATTATAAAGCAAATGATAACATGGAGTTGCAAGATGTAGCATCAGCAAACAGGTTGTGTGTATATTCCTATCCACCCAGAAGACAGTAGTGCATAAAAGGCCTTTCCCTGCATTTCTTCTGGTTTTCAAGAGACCATCCCATGTAGTCACCCTGTTAGCACTACCCCACCTGGTTACTGCAAAGTACTTAACTTGAAACTTTTGTGGGAAAGCAAGAGGTAATTTTCATTTGCTCCTGCATGAGATAGTCTTACTGATCAAAACAGAGAACATACACTTCAGTGTAGCACATCTTCCACTCAGCAAATAGATGCTGACTTCCTATACCTCCTCGAAACTGTCACAGATCCAGAGCTGCATACTGGTGGAAGCTAGGAGGATATTCTGAGGAACTGCTGCTACATGCTTTCCTTCTCCTTACCCAAGTTCACACATCTGCTCTTGGCTATTGCCAAAGAAAAAATACTGGGCTACACAAACTGGGCTAGTGGAATCCATGACTGCCACTCTTGTGCAATTATTCTGACATAAATGCCCAAATAGGTAACTTGTAGCGCTGGCATTAAAGCTGCAAACCACCCAAGTCTCTGAAACTACCTACTTCAAAAATTACTCATTTCAGCCTGAAGCAAGTTTTGTGTTCATCCAAACTAGGTGTGATTGGTGACCCCGGGGAAGATGACATGTTCTCAAAGGGACAAACGTGGCTGTTGCTCAGCTGCAAGATCTAACTCAAGTGGGTTCTTCCATTTTCTTTCCTTCAGCACAACTGAATGGCCTGCCAGTTCTTTCCCTTGAAACAATAATATATGTATATTTAAAGAATGAAAGATAAAGAGAAGATGGCAAATGTCAGCTGTAACATGGGAATAAAGTTATTAATGGGATATAGGCCTCGATCACTTGAAGACAGGAGAGTCAGGATAGGAGCCAAGCATTTCTCTTCTGTGAACAAGTCATATGCTCACATTTATAACTTCCTCTTGCAACTTTTGTTTAAGCACCCATGCCCTTCATTTGGGTTTACATACACCCACTTCACAGTTTTCTCACTGAAAAAGATAAGCACTGTATACTAAAGTTCTTGCGTGACAATCCTTCTCCTAACCTGGATTCCAGTTTTAACTATTCTGATCTGGTGTGTTAGCTTCACATGAAGATGTAATAGCTGTAGGGAATAAAGGCCATTATTTTCATCAGTAGTACTGATAAACTACAATGATTTTTTTCAGATTTCCTCAAATATTGGACTAGTAAGGTTATAAAGAGAAGATAAATGTTATATCGCTACGGGATTTTTTATTTGGTATAATCAGTCAGCATCTGAAACAAAGCCAAACACACTTCAGAATGCTATTGTTTTTATAGGAATAGTCACAATACTAAGCTACAATTAATATCATGTTTAGATAACACACTGGCATTAATGGTTCCTCGTTGAGTTCAGGAAAATTAACTAAAGGATGCACAATCTTGACAAACACAGACAGAATTCTTGCACGGTACGTCCACACACGTACCGCTAAAGAAAACACTCCCCACTTCATAGTGCAGGCAGGCAATAGCCAAAGTTTTTATTTAAGTTTCAAATAACAAATACTCATCTACATCACAGTATGCTGCTTAGTTTATCGCTTCTGCTTTGAATTCTGTGCTTTCATTTCACGTGTCTACATTTTGCAATTGTGTACACACTGCAAAATTAGTTTTGTATATCACTTAGCATCTGTGCATATCCTTTAGAGCTCAATGTTACACTGAATTTAAAAGAAATCTGGAATTATAAGGTACTGAAAACAAAATTCTACTGAAAAAAAACCCATATAAATGTTTCTTGTAGTTGTACAGTACTCTTGATTTTATGTCAGTGTCATTTTAATGCCATAGTTTTCAATTACTCACTGTATAAAGAGAAGTCTAGGGAAAAAATATCTAAAATGCCATTCCTAAGTCTGTTAAACTCTGGTGATTTATGATATATGTACAGTATATAAATATATTTATGTATATATGTACATATATATTGGTTAACATTCATTATAAATAGACCTGTGTTAACTTAAGCAGTATAAAAATAGCCACTTTCCTGGGAACATGCAAACACAGTATGCTCTCATCTAAACTATAAAACCCAAAACAACCAAAACCTTTAGCTCTGGTCTTCTATAAATATAAATTTTAATTGAAGACTTTCAGCTGATTTAACCTCAAACTAAGTGCTTCCAGTAAAGATATAAAATCTATTTGATGCTAGTTATAATTAAGCTCAAATACAGTATATTTTGGGTTATTTACTTTCAAGTATTTTTCCCACGTGTGCTAAATCTAGACACACCGCATTTTTTTCTTTTACAGTAAAACACTACTCAGCTCTAAACACTAAAAGCCAAATTACAGGCAATCTGGCATGCTTGCGCTGCAGGGAAAAAGCTCTCCTCTACATTATTCCTATGTGGGAAGCTGTCCTAATATGGCTATTTGTGCTCCAGATCTTTTATTCATTCCAAAGCATTATCAAGATTCCCATATTGTAGATTCTTAAGGCCAGAAGAGAGAGTACTACAACCACTTAAGTTTCGTTTCTTTCACTCCGAGGTCCCTGCATTCAGCACAGTGACTGGTAGCTGGACTAAAATGCCTCTCCTGTTACAGCCAAAGAGGTTCCAGCTTCAGAAGTTGAGCAAGATCTTGACTTTTTAGTGACTTTTCCCAAGGGGAAAAAATTTCGGTTCCATCCGAACCAAATGTAACATTTTTCCTTTTTTCTTGCCATCTGAAAAACTGAAAAATTATTTTGCCCTGAAACATTCCCTTCTCCTCCAAAGTGCTCCGAGTACTAGTTAGAAAAGCATAAGGAAAAAAGAGGCTATGTTGAAAGGTGATAATGTTTCTGTTTTTCTGCTTAGCTATCAGCTCAGCAGAGAGCACACAAGAGGTTGGACTATGGAAGAAACAGCACTGAGTCCTTCTGCTGAACAGATTTCAACCATCTACCAGGAGAATGCCACAAGCACATGACTATGTCAATTGCGGCATATGCTGAATTTCAGTTCTCTGTTTCATTCCACTCCACACAGCTAAAATCCCACTCCTACCCTTTCCCACTACTTACAGAGAACAGAGGACTGAAATGCAGCTGTCTCCCTTCCCTACAACCCCATCCCACCTAAACTGGTCTCGCTACCTCTCAAAGTTTACAAAAGCATTTTATACAAAGACAAACAGCTTGGAAGACTCAAGGCATACTCTCTTCAGGACAACATTTTTCTTGTGATCGGGGGACCTTTCAAGGACGTAGGAAGTAGTAAATGGCATGGGCAAAGGAGGGACCAGAGCCTTATTTTTTCATGCCTAGAATTACTATTTGTATCTGCAAGCTACTGGGTGACAGAGGGATTCTCTAGATACTGCCCCCTCCAACAGATCTATAGATATTGCTCTGGAAATGTTTTCAAGATTAAGATGTTTGGTGTGTTTACATTAAAACTGTGACTACACTTGTGACAATCAGAAGTGCACATCCCAAAATCTGCTATGCCACCGAGCTGCAAGATGGGGCATGCAACTAAATGAGTTGGATGCCAGTGAAGGCCTGCTCTCCTACAGATGTTAGATGAAGCTGCTTATGCAAGCCTTTCTCCCTGAAAGTAGTACACCTAATTCCTTTTCCCTCAAGCAAAACAGCCTAATGTTCCCAGCCACATCCTACATATTTTCCCTTATTTCCAGAGTTAGAGGGTGGTTCCCATATTTTTCCCAGAAGTATTTTCTATGCTGGAAGTAACGAATCCTTCTTAAAGTAGCACAGTCTTCCAGCTTCTATATTTTCAGGAAAAAAAACCAAAACAAAAAAAAAAAAGAGGCTTTGTAATTCTTACAGTAAGTAGCATAAATGCACCAAAACATTGGTATGGAAACCCCTGTATTAATTGTTTAGAGAACTGTCATTGGAAGTTGGGGACTGGGAAGCCACAAAAGGCTCATTTGCCTTCTGATCGTCCTTCATGGAGGCTGCTTGGTCCGAGATGGAAGAGAAGGAGAGCTGGTCATGTTCCATTATATTCACTTGGTCCTCTTCCTTGTCCTTCTTCACATAAAATAACTTCCTAAACTTTTTGAGTTCATGCAGCTCACAGAAAGTCTCAAGAACCACCAACATTGCGATAAGGCCCAGCAACAGATAACCTAGGAAACAACAACAACAACAAAAAGTGTTTCAATTATTAGTAAGTGGGTCTGGAACATTTTTAACCCTATAGCTTTTCCCACCCCTGTCATCTCTGACTAGTATACTAATTTTCTTTACAACCCTGTTTCACAGTTGGACTTAGGACTGTCAAATTATTTTTCCTCCTTTTTCATTCTACAATCAATAAGACCTCACATAACCAAAAAAGTAACACCAGTGGCTCTAATGCTGTTACAGCTGTATAAGAAAAAGTGTAAAGGCATTAAGTGAAACAGAATAATAAATTTGCCATGTACATCCTCCCACACTCAACTGCTCTTCAACACTTTTCCCCCCCCTTAATCGTCCTACGTGCTACAAATAGAAGTAAAAATATGGCAGCTAATTGTGGTTATTTGTTGTTTGTACCAGTTTAGCAGGACAAATCACTTATATTTATCACAAAAAGTACTGAATTATTTCCCTTTAAAATCATAAGATATCCAAAACCTTGAATTGAGTGGAAAACCAAAGCAACTAGAAATACACATAAAAACAATGAAATAAAAATGAAAAATTACTGTAGAATTACTGCAGATATTTTAAAAGCCTGACAAAGTTGCTACACCAGGTGACATCTTGAAGATTATCTTCAATGTTTCACTAACATTCATAAACTATCCAAACTTGGAAGCATTACTTAAATGATATTACTGATTACTTGGGTGGTGTACTGACTCTGATTTTCAAACATGATAGACAGCTCTCGTAGACTGAGACTCTAGGAAATGGAGCGTTGTATGGTTAACAGCCCTTTGTAGTTTCCCCCCCTGCCTACTCCCTGAAAATATCCACCTAGAATTTGCGGGAAGGCGTTAAAATGAGCATTTCTTCATCTCCATGTTCCATTATATCCCTGCTACTTTTCATTACAATTTAACAAGGAGCATGACTGCTTGAATATTTTACCATTTCAATGAGTGAATCAGGCAGAAGCTAAGTGTATAGCTGTTAGTACAACATGCTCATCCAAAGGCTGAACATTAAATATAGTAAAAGATCAACACAGATTAATTATTACAAACTACATGCGGTCACTGTTCTGTTACCTAAAGGCATAAATATTTCACCTCTAGTTACAGATTATTCACCAGCAATAACACTCTTCCTTCCAGAAGCACCATTAAATCAATATTACAATAGCAGGAACTGATCTAAATCAGCACTACAGCTAAAATTTATGAATTGCTTTTAAGCTTTATCTCATAACATCAAATGGGAGCTATGCATTAACACAAGGAAGAAATGACAAAGCTATGCTAATTAAAAGGCATCTATAAATCTGCACTGAGAATTTTGTAATTATCTCTGAAACTTAGTCCAGCTGAGCGCCACATGATTTAGAACAGGATTTGTGTTCTCCTAGAAACTTTTGAAAAGCTCTTAGCATTTGTTCAGCACTTCCAGATGTAGAACTCAAAAAATTTTCTTGAATAAAATTTAAAGAGACATTTTATGCATCCTGTTTGGTTTCTTGAACTGTTCACATGAAAGGAAAGGAATAATTTATAAGTTACAACCTTAAAAACCAATGAAATGAAATATTCTAAGGTCAATTTACCTAAAAGCTACTTTTTCCTTTTAGTATTCCCTGAAATTTATTTTCTAAGTGTTCTGGAACTTGTTAAAGGATAATATGAGCCATAATGCTTTCTTCTGATTTTGAGTTTTCAGAGCAGGTAAAATTTTTATAAGGCCTTTACTATGTGTGATCTTCTGCATTCACTTAATCATTTAGCATCCCCAAGTCAACGCTGCAGATCAGCAGGGTAATAATTAAAAGCTACTGTGGGCAAGATAAACATGATGGGTTGAGCGGGAATCCTCCTGCAGTGACAACAGGCCTGGAAAGAGAATAAAAGGGTTCTGTTGGCTAGTTAAGTGGCCCTGCTGCAAGGAAAGAAAATACAAGGCCCAATCTTTCTTTAGATAAGAGACCCAACAGGAAAGGTTTGGGCTGTTCAGATCTTTTAACTGGTGTGTCTGCTGCACAGTCTGAGGCTATATCAGAAACCGAAATGCTTCAAAACTCTGTCACTGCAGAATTTGTATGACCTCAGCATACTTTCTTTCACTTTGCCAACACAGAGACAACTTCCTTACCTCTACTTTGATGTAACCATTGATCACTGTGCCTCTATTCTGTGTCAAATATAATTAAACAATTTAACATTAGTGGTCTTTCTTTGTTAACCTCTCTATCTACCTCTGTCTCCTTGCCAGCTTTAGCTACCTTCTGTACAACTGCATTCAGAAACTTTGCTCTTCTACCTCATCTCCCATTGCTCCTTGATTGATCTCTGTCTACCTGTCATCTCACCTAACGAGATGACCTCAGGTTACAAGGATCATCTTCCTGGCTCTGTGATGCACTGAAAACTTAGCTCAAGATGCTTATAATCGCTTTCGTAACAGTAATGTGAGAACTGTTTTTCTAGTATCAATAATAGTATAAGTAGCTATGGTTTAGCAAAATGGAATTCTAGTTTTAGCTTTTTCTTTCTCAACTAAGAAAACTGACCTTATTTAAAAGTTTCCTCTTTGCACAGCTACCTGAAATGCCCAGTTTGCTAGCTGACAGCTCACAAAACAATCATCATCCACAGAACGGAGAAGGAAAGCTGATTTCTATTTTAATGTAAATAACATGCTTTTTCTTTAGCTAGTTATTTTGAGACTCACATGTAATTCCAATTTTATACAGCTCTCGGAATTTTTGATTGTAGCCTTCTCCTGGCACATAGTCTCCGAGGCCAATGGTGCTCAGGGAAATGAAACAAAAGTAAAAAGATTCCAAAAAATTCCAGTCATCTTCCAGAACAGAAAAAACTGCAGCTGGGATTAAGAAGAAGCAAGAGACAGTGATGAACCCAAGGACTACAGCGTGGATGATTGCAACAACCTGCTTGGAAAAGCCCCAGCGAATGTGGAAATACAGTACAGGCCTCCTGGTGACATATACAATGATGCGCTGTACCACTGCTGTCAGGAAAAGCAGTGTAAATGGGATCCCAATGACCGAGTAGATGATGCAGAAGGCCTTTCCTCCATCAGATAAAGGCACTGTGTGTCCATAACCTGCAACAAAGCACAGGAGGCATAGGTTAAGTCAAAGCTGGAAACTCACATCCCAGTTTGATACTAGCTATTTTACGAGAGTTAGAGATCTGTTTCACTACTGCTAATTCTGAATTGTGCTATTCTTGACAAATGCCATTCAAAGGTCTGTTTTAAGAAGGCAAACAAAGCCTAAATACTAGTATAACAGTAAATGTGATTTTAGAAATGTTTATTTTCAAGGAGGAAGTAAAGCCTAGCCAGGAACGCGAACCTATACCAGGAAATCTGCTTTATTCTGGGTTTTCCTGCTGATCTTTTTGTTTAGATTCACAAAGTGATGTAACTTCTTTTACTTGTCTTGTCAACTGGAATAATGTATACTTCAGAAAAATGTTCCTAGATCTACTTTGTAGAAAAAAATACGAGACCTTTTGTGAAAGTCATTTAAAAAGTAGTATAATCAGCATTCCATGTTATATACTATATAGCATGGAATATATAAATGATATAGATGATAATCCAAGGATATATAAAACCAGCAAATTTTCACAGCAAAATTCCCCAAGATCTAACCACTATAGCTGGATTTTGGCCTGCTTGTTTGCATACTACATATACCAACAGTGACCTGTTCGGAGCACAGGAATGTGTCCATTGTTGTATAGGTTGATCATGGCCAGAAATCTCAATTCCACAAATGTGTGCAAATATTCTTGTACCCAATGCAAGCAGCTCTGCTGTCAAAAGACACTCTGCCAGACAGTATGGATTTAAAAGTAAACCACAGGCACAGAAAAGAACAGTAAATCCAGCATAAACCAGAAATGTTTGCCAACCCTCAAAGAAAAAAAAAAGTATTTTGCTTTCATTGGTTTTCCTTGCAGCAAAAGTAAATTTCTTGAAACCTAGTTGAGGCAGCCTTTGTACTGATAACAAACCAAGCAAGCACAGACAGGTCCTAGCAATCCAGGTTATGATAGTGCTGTACAATGAGGCATTTTCCAGAGCTACTGCAACTAGTTATCTTGAGGAGCCCAGGCTGTTCAGTGTGCACAGAGCTACATTGCTTCGGATCTCTGAACTGGGCTCACTCTGCACTCACCCAGTCTGCTCAGCACAGCAATGCAAGAGATTTCCCCTCTACATTACTGAATTTAACAGTAGAAGAATTGCTCATTAAGTTTTCCATTGGAGTAAGAAAAGGAAATGTACTTCTTATTAGAGACACATAGAGACGCTTCCAGACAACGAAAGACAGGCAAAACATCTTATCATTACAACGTACAAAGTATTAGAGAAGAAATACGTGAGGCATGGTTTTTCTCTGTGTTAGCTAACCTCACAGGAAACTTCAGTAGTACTTAAACTTTAATCACATTATGAATAATTGATCCAAGCTCAGTCTTTTGAACCCCAAAAAATCACATTAATTAATTACTTTTTTTTTCTTGATCACCTTCTGTTTGCTTTATCCATTTTGAGATAAGAGAACTGGAACTGCACAGAGAATGCCAGATGCAGATGAATCATATTTATGAAGTTGTAGAGTTTTCTCACCTTATATTCTACTCTGTCCCTAACAACACCTGGCATTTGACTGGCATTTCTGGGTATGACTGAGCTGGCATTTTCTTGGCTCTGCTTATCAGAACTCCAGCATCTTGCCTCTCAGAGGTCTTAGAGGAGATACAAGTGCAGAACTTCCTATGTGAAACTATGACTGGTTTTGCTGTATGCAGCACTTAACATTTTACCTACATTAATTTTCAGGTGCTATTTTATTGACCAGTTGTACTTCAGCTCTTCTATTATCCCTACTGCCTTAAATAGGAATTTTTTTCACAGTGAGAACAGTCAGCCATTGGAACAATCTCCCCAGGGAAGTGGCGGATTCCCCAACATTGGACACAGATTCAGCCAGACAGGGTGCTGGGCCATTCTGTCTATACTGTGCTTTTGCAAAGAAAGGTAGGACCAGATGATCCTTGACAAGCCTTCCAACCTGGTATCCTATGATTCTACAGAATTATTTTGTATCTTTAATAAACTTTATTACATCCCTCTTTTGGGTCATTTATACATTGCCCTACTTCAAGTACTCACCATTTCCTCCTACTCTGTTTTCTATCTTTCCCTATCTCATATCCATATAATGATCAGTCCCACTAGATTCGTTTTATTGAGAGCATCCAGTGACAAGCAACTCCAAGTTTGGAAGAGAAGAATGATGCATATTTTGAGTAGACTGAAGGGTATCTAAAACTGACACATGTAACAAACATGAAAAAGGCAACTGCAATACTCCATCACCTTACAATGCCTTTAGTAAACTGAAATAGAAGCGTGTTATTTCATTAAGTTGCAGCTCAGACCTCATCTGGACTAGTTCACCTCATTCTGTATATTCACACCTTAAAGAATTAAGTCACGCTAGAAGACCAGAGCACGGTTACCAAAACCATCAGAGGAAACAGACACTATTTAGAGAGGAAGATAAAAGCATTTGGCTTCCTCAGCACATCTGAATGGAGGCTGAAAAGTGATACAGTATCTCCCTCTTAATGCATCAGTATACAAGTACTACCAAGGGAAAAGACGCTTTAGATGAGGAATAATACTGCCACACAAACAAACAGCTTTGATGTAGCATGAATAAATTTAGTGTAGAAATTAGAAAAGGGGTTTTAAATTCCAAGAAGAGTTTTGGGGCAGCTATTCACTTTCAGTACTGGCAAAAGAACCCAGCTATGTTTAAAATGGAGCCTGATGAAACTTAGTAACTTTAGAGATGGTGCAATATCATGAGGCTATACGTGACAAGCAGAAATGGAGTTTACAGACCTAGAAAGTCCCTTGCAAGCTCCAGCTTCCTACGTTTGCACTGCGCAACTTAATTCAAGCTTTCACTAATTTGAGCCCTAACATCTGTACCATGTGTACAAAAAATTAAAATATGTCCAATATAGTTGTTGTTTCATTATGCCCAAAGCAGGCTAACAGTGACTTAATTCCAACCTCTGCACTGACCCAGGCAGCAACCAGCTAATTTCTTGGTAAGGAAGGGTTCTGTTACCTCTCTAATACTTGTCTTACAATTCCTTCTGAAGGACAGAATTGTCCTTCCGGGTGCTACATAGTATGCCCCCAAACCCAGAGGAAAACATAGAATAAAAAAGACTTTACTACAGTAAAGTTTTCAACAAGTTTATATTAAACTAGGTACTCCGACTAGCCTGCCTGGTTAACTCTTACAGAAATTTTTCCAATTCACAGGATTAGTTGAGATGCCTGAAGCAGATGCTACCTTCTTATGCTTTGCCATTCGGGTGATGTCACATCACTTAAGGGATAGCTGAGGGGACTGTGTATCTGCTCATCAGCTGCTGACAGTTACAGATACATAATACTAAAGAGCGTTGGCAGTTTCAGACTGAGAAGAGAATATATGCTCCACTCAGCTAGCAGCAGTAACAGGATGACATCTTCCGAAAGCAATGGATGAGTGATCAATGTTTGCTTGCTACTCAGTCACTACATGGGGATAATTACATTGAAAAGCTTGAGCTAAAACAGTTACAATTTATGAGAGTATGGCAAGCAGGAAGGAAAATAATCCGTATTTGTTTCCCAGTGTGAAATTGCTTATGAGATTTTTCCCTAACAATGTCTATAAATTTAGTCAGTGCTGTACAAAAGTCATTAAAAAAACCCAAAACACAGCCGTGCATTAAAAAAAAGGGAAATTACAGATTTGATGCAGGAGATACTCCATGTCTGCCTTCAAACACTTGTGCTCTATTGCCTCCCATCTCTGCTTCTGCACCTGTTTGCAGCTTCTTTGTATTGTAACCTCTCCAGGGAAATTCCCTCTATAAAGCCTCTGTAAAGTGCCTAGCACATGTTAGTTCTACATAAATAATAGATAATAAAATGTATGTTGATTTCTCCTTTTCAGTCGAAACTACTATGTTCAGAAGCATTACAACTGCAATCCTAAGATATTCATTTTGTTATGAGATAAGGATAATCATGAAAAGTGGACTACTTACGAAGATATTTATTCCATCAAGGAAACTTGCTATGGGTGACTAGAATTAAATTGCCCATGCAGCATATCTGATAACTGTATTACTGACTATGAAGACAGAGAAAACTTACTGAATTCTGCACTTTCATATGTATAATGCAAATATCAGATAACTATCGCCTCTTTAAAAGCACTGACTTTTGCAAAATCAGACCCTCAGATAACCTGCCTAATCTCAGAAGCAAAGTGACACTAGAGACAAAAGGATGTTACTCACATAATCCTTTCTATTATCTATTCCTAGCTTAGATATACTGTGCATTAAAAAAAACCTTACAGAAAAACACACATGTAAGACCAGTAGGATTTGCCAATTTAAATGAAATCAACACTCCATCTAGCTCAGCGTCAGACACTCCAGACTTGGTTGATCATACAAAGAGCAAAGCCCCACAAGATGTAGACAGCTGGCTTTCAGTTCTGTTCACGTACGGGAATTTCTTCCTTAAAAGTCATTTCCTCTTATGATTTGAAGGACTTCTATTGTTGTAATTTTACATAAATATACAAAATGTCTTCATCTGTACTGATGTAATTTGGGATGTCATCACAGTCTAGGAAAGTCCTTATTCTTATAAATAATTTTAAATGCTTATATCTTTTTACATTGATCTTGGTGCTACATAGATATATACTGAGTTATATGAGTTATACAGGTCACTTGTGTTCAATAAAATATTTACTCTTCCATTTGCTGTTTCTCAATTTAGTCTTTTGCTCTTAAGTTTTTCTAAAAAGGCCTGGGCATGACTTCTCTATACTTTTCAGCACATGGTATTCCTCTTGTGCAAGTTCCTCCTTCAGTTATTTTCTGTACTGTTTCACCTGTGCCTAATTGCTCCTGCTAGATCATGTGACAGAAATATACAGAAGTGATCCTTGATTCCAGGCAAGATATATTTTCTCCTTCCATTTTTATATACCATCAAACTTTGTTTTTCCCGAGTTTCTCGGTAGCTTACAACAATGTCCAACTCAGAAAAGCCACTGCATATGAGCTTTTAATGGAATTCTTCCACCCTGTATCAGCTCCGTGCTTGATACTCCTGGAGTATCAATTATCTATAATTGCTCTCATGGGCTGGTTCCATGAATGGGTACCACCATCCACAGCATTAAAGCTCATTCTTCTCCCTTCATGAATCAAAGAGTCAATGGCTTTGTATCACCTCTTTTCTTCTGCCAAGTGCTCTTCTTCCTCTTTCCTACCACAGGTTTTGTCAAGCAACTGCTTCCTTAGCCCCCTCTAGTCCCAGATGACCTGTTGCAACACCACTAGCCCTATGTGGCATGAATGAGCTTCTCAGGGTGGGGAGCAGGTTGACTTCAGCACATCCAGTGTCCTCCCCGACACACCCACTCAGACAGCAGGATCATTACACCCAACTCCCATGTGTTTGCACAATACAATAAGCATGCCCAACCCTTGGCTGGTTTGAGTCAGTGTCCCTGAAGAAAAGACAGCCCTTTAAGTCAGCTCATAATCTCAAAATACTGCAATAGATGAAATGAATCATGTACTATGTAGTAAAGTTACGCAAAAATCTTTCATTCATCCCAAGTGTAATGTGACTCACTAGAAAAAAGTGATAATCAAGATCAATGATAACATTTATAAAATTTCTACACTGTTCTATTTATAAAGCTTTGACATTTTCCACTGTGATTTAAAGTGAAATACATTCTCCTTTGTAACTGGTCTGTTGCCTTCTAAGACAAAGGGGAAATGCCAGGCGACTGTAAGAGAGATCATTAAGTCTCAAGTATTTTTGCTGTTGCAAGGAAGAGCATAACAGCAACCAAAACTATCAGAAACCTGCCCAATACAGTTCAAATCAAGAACATTATGACTGAAATAGCTGATTAGGAACTTTGTGTGAAGTACAGCAGCTGACTGGATCATAAATTTGCAGGCAAAAATTCACCTACCACACAGAACGAAAGAAATGAGGAAAAGAGGCATATGTACAGATGCCAATGCACCTGCTCAGAAGCAAACTTATTTAGAAAAGGTATTTGCCTTTTCTGCTTCTATAGGGTGTGCACTGGGAAGGAGCAGCTTTAAAGATGGTTGATAGGTATGTAACCAGACTTTTAGCACACCATTGCACATAAACCTTTCTTCCCTGCAATACAGATAGGAAAGAAAAACAAAAAACCAAACCAATGTAAAGGACTAAACAGGCATGGGAAACGGTCCATAGATAAAAATTAAACATTACATTTTACATTAAACAATAGCATTGTGCTGCTAGAAAAGGCTTTTTCAAAACTCTTAAGTCAAAAGTTTGAAACACAGAAATGCCATTAAAACAATACATTAATACAGAGTTATATGTTAAAAAGGGATAAAAATGAAAAATTCACCAACAGTTTTCTTAAACAAACCTGAGCACTTTGTTTTGTAGCCAGGCTGAGGTAGATTACTCTATATAACACAAAGGAGGAGGAAATATACCACTATGACAGGCATAATTAGGGAGGCAATGAAGGGTGTGGCAGAAAAATCTTAAACCAGTTTTCCTACTAAAGAAAACATTTATTAGGTTCATCTACACACAGCATCACTTAGGGCGATTTAAACTTCCAGCTGAGGTGATTCAATATGGTGCCATGCCAGTTCCCCTCAATAATATATCCCTCAAACTTCAGTAGAATAGAAGTGGTAAAAGCATATTTAAACTACTTAACAATGAGAATTAGACCTTCTCCATGATGATTTCTCACATAATCATTTCTTAGAATTGAATTATTTTGTTTTGCCAGTTTCTAGTGCTAAGGGACTTAAAAACCAACCAACTAAACAAAAACAATCAAACGAAACGTGGCCAGCAGGTCAAACAAGGTGATTCCACCCCTCTATTCCTCTCTTGTGAGACGTCATCTGGAGTACTGCGTCCAGTTCAGGAATCCTCAGTGTAAGAAGGATACAAGTCTTTTCAGATTATTTTAATAATTGGGATCAGAGTAAAACCATACATTGTTCATATATTTATTTTCTTAGCTATAGAAAAATGACAGTATCATTTCTTTATAATAAGATCTCCTGTATCTTTTTTGTAATTTTAAGTCCGTGTGCAACTTTCTAGAGCAATACATGTTATCCCATTCTGCAGCCTGGCAGCCCTAGGAACTCCCAAGTTCCAAGAAATATTTTAAATCTCCAAAATTACAGCACAGAAATACTAATATTATTAATTATTACCATTAACCCATATTTTTATGATCTCCATGGAGCATACCTTTTTTCTTTCCAGCTATGAAATGTGTTATGATGCTTGATGCTTTGTTCCATCCTAGCTCTCAATGCTGGAGAGTTGTCTGTTCCAGGAGAAATTTGTGTACCCTCTTGGCACATAAAGGTTGCTGTGCACCCATACATATATATATTTATATAAATGCAAGCTATAGGAGATGGGAATATTGATGTTGAGGCCTACGCATGTTGTTCCAATTCCATTTCTTTTCTGTACCTGTTCTGCAGCAAGTGGAAGTGTTGTAACTTTAAATGTTTGGGACAAATGAGAATAAAGCATAAACAACCTTTTATTTCTTTCTTCAAATTCTGACATACCTTCATATGAGTTCTTATAAATATTTTTTCTCATCTAGAGATGAAAATGTCTTTCAAACTAGGAAAAAAACCCACATTCTTGAAGACAGGTGAAAAATAGCTTTGCTTTGCTTCTCCTTTTAGTTAGCTGCTCTCATCATCCACATATACTAATACAAAAATGCATGTTAAAAGCATTTTTCTACCAAATTCAAGTGATAAAACAAAGCAGTACAGCTACCCTGTTGACATTTCAATCAGCAAGAGAAAAGCTGCAGTCAGTGCAGGGGGACCCCTGTAAATTATACATTTTCCATTCTAAAAAAGTGATCATTTTTTACACTTTTCATATCACACAGACAGCAGGAGAAAATACAAGATGCCACGATGAATAAAATATTTTTGTATTGTTGAGTTTGTCGGCAAAACTAGGCCTTTAAAACAAAAAAATAGTTTGGTTATAACACGAGCTGAGGTCTTATTTTAAAAAATCTCGCCTGAATGTAAAAGGAAAAAAAGCAACATTTGATTGTCTTACTATAGGATCAAGTATCTGCCGATTCCTGCCAATTATTTTGAATATTAGTATGTGAATTATAGCAACAGAAAAAATAAATGAAGTACCAAACAAAAGTAACTGCATAAACACTTTGTTCACATTATCACAGCAGAGTAAATGTGAATCTATGGAGTGGAATACTTGGTAGCATGGACCTACATCCATTGTTGTATTTAGGGAAGCCAGGGTTTATTTCATATTTGCTCTACTCTGTTTGCAAAGACTGGATGCCCAGTTAATAGCCGAGGTGTGCTTCACTGCTCTCCAAGAGTGCTTGTTTCATGCTGTGCAATCAAAATTAGTCCAGTCTGCACACTCTAAAACTGTTCCACAAGTGTGAACTGAAAGTGGGAGGTTGGAATGACCTGGAAATCTGTTTCAGCAGTGCACTCTTCATATGAACCAAAACATACAGGGCCAAGAAATCTGGCAGACTTCAGCCGCCTTCAGAGTTTTAAATAGGAGTTAACAGCAGTTCTCTAGCATCAGCTCCTGCGCTCCTACTCAGTAGGGCCGTGCTAAGAGTGCCTTACAGAATCATGGAATCATTTGGGTTGGTAAATACCCTTGAGATCATTGAGTGCAACCATAAACCTAACAATGTCAAGTCCACCACTAAATCATGTCCCATTTCTTCCTATCACTGGTTATTTGGGAGAAGAGATCAACACCTACTTTGCTACAACCTCCTGTCAGGTAGTTGTAAAGAGCAACTTAAAAACACAGATCCCCATAAGGGAAGTGTTTCCACTTCTCTGACAAACTGCTTCAGATATTTTGTGGGCAAGACTTTCACTTGCAGTTTCTGATTTGCTATCATGACTCAGTAAGATGAATAACAAAACTATTCAGTCTGTGAGGCTACCTGGACCACAGATGACTTAAGAACATACAAGAATGCTCCATGAAGTGAAGGGAAACTAGATATAACTCTAGGCCAAACTAAACAAATGCTAGTATTTTCTATTTCTGACCCAGATATTCTATGCTGCTTTCCATTAGAAATTTCATCCATGTCTCTGTCACACCACCATGCAAGGCAATGCATGCCACATGCAGTCCAAAGGTTTCAGTCTGATGGGCATACTTGAACAGCTAGCAACCAGTAACACTTCAGTCACTTATAGCAACTGCTGTTCTAGCCAGTATTTACCAACAGTTATTATCTACTGCAGTAAGTGAAAAAACATCATAACTGCAGAGCAGTGATGTTATTCATAAAGTCATTCCCATAGTGAAGGGAAGGTGTTACGAGGAAGTGCTCAGTATAGATATTGCAGAGTAGAAAGCTGTATTGTTCAAGAGCATTGAACACAAATGCAACAAAATCAGTACGTCCTTTCCACATCAGAGATCATTTGTGACTGTCTGGTGAATTTCTCTCTCTTCTCAACAAAAAAGTATTGCAGAGAAATACAGCTTAAAAAACAATTTAAAGGGGAAAATAATACTATTCTTTCATGCTACCATCTGACACTGGATCTTGCTAATCCTGCCTGGATATATTATGTATAAATAAAACAGACATTATCAACCTAAGAGGACTGTTAGAACTTTCCAGCACAGTCTACACAAAAACATGCCTTGCGACCAAAAAGTAACCTGCCATGTCTGTGACAAGGAGGATGGCAGGACTCCAAGTGAAGCAGATAGTCCACTTCAGGGCTATTAAACATGCCTTTAGAAAGGACATTCTCTCTTCAGGAAGAGCTTGGGTTCTCTAGGCACTCAGCTGGAAAAGCTTCCCCACTTGACCTGTGAGCACAGATTTTTCAAACTCTTGGTGTACAGGTCCTATCAAACTATCCATTAAGAAACTCTTTTTTTGGTTGTGACCTGCTAAACCTTCAATCTGACATGAGGTTCATGTGTGCTAGACCTGTGCTCCCACAGAGCCCTGACAACTTCAGTCACATTTTTTGAAGTGACATTGTCATTGAAGACTTCATGCCCTCCACATGCACATCCACACAGTGCTGAAGGAAGGAGCAAAGACTAAATATGAGTGCATTTAGCAGACAGAGGTCAGTTAAAGCTTGGTTGCACAGCATTCAGACTTTACTTCTATTCCAGGTGACAGTCAAGAGATAAGCATGCATTTTTGTGTTGCTGTTTGGGGTTTTGTGGTTGTTGTTATTTTAACATCAGCAGTACTTTTTTAAAAAAACTTGAAGTCTTTATCTTAAATCTAGGCTAACACTTGGAGGAACAAAAGTCTAAGACACTACAAAAGCTAAACTGCAGCACCAGATGGATCCTGGTTTGACTGGTATTTTTCTCCCCCCCCAGATCTCTCAATAACAGCACATTTCCAGAAATAACTATTCAACACAAACATCACTTCTTTAGATCTGCCTCTAGCAAAGATTTAGCATAAGCAGAGAAACCTGTGTCTTGTTTCAACAGTTATTTTCCCTGTTATCTCAGATTCATTTTCCTGTGGAGTTAAAAAATGAAAATTACAAGAGTGTGCTGATTAAAACCCAACCAACAAGTCGAAAGCAAGGTGAGACTTCCTAAGGGCTCCTCTGAGAATTCAGCCAGGAAAATTCTAATTATTGTTTTATTGGTTTACCTGCCCGCTAGGCAACAGATGGTCAAA
This sequence comes from Piaya cayana, assembly GCA_013389865.1. Taxonomy (NCBI): domain Eukaryota; kingdom Metazoa; phylum Chordata; class Aves; order Cuculiformes; family Coccyzidae; genus Piaya; species Piaya cayana. The sequence goes on from WAAB01005567.1 coordinate 109,507, forward strand.
AATCTGTAACAATGTGGGGGCCCCACCAACAGACTACTTTATTATGAATGCTTCCTGACAGAACAAGTCTCAGAAACTTAAATTTCATAAAAGAGAAATACAGATGAGCTTTATTAGGACAGCTTTACTTGTTTTCAGAACCATTAGAAAAGAAAACAAGGCTTTTGTGCTGGTCTTTTGTTAAGTGTTTTTGCACTGTTAGGTTTAGCAACATGTGTGTAGCAGCATTCCCACAACGATGGATTTTTAAAGCCACCTATCAACAAGATCAACATGAAATCAAAGAAACAGATTCATTAAAAACTTAAGAGCTTCAACACCAACTTCAAGATACTGATAGGTGGATAAGCCTTTCTGTAGTTCCTCCTGGATTTCACATCCTTAAATATTTAAAGTAGGAAAAAAAAAATCTTAATATGGACAATGTTTTGGCAGAGACCAGAGAAGAGAAAACGAAATTATCAACTAAATTTTAGCCTGGAGCTTGTCCATAACTGTGATCTTCTCATTTCTCATGCCAATTTGTGATAAAGCAAAATGATTTTCACCTTCACTGCAGCATAAATATGGCATGTCTTACCCAACAGTGGTACTGCCAGATTTTGTCTGTAGATATGGCACTCTGGAACTATGGACAAGCTCATTTTAGCAGCAGAGATGCATTTAGCATCCAACTGGCAGTGAGACTGAGAGGATACACACTGTCTTAAGAGACTGGCAGAAGATGGAGCTTATTCTTTCCATAAAAAGTCTGGAACCATTTTTTCACTTTACACTACAACTCTCTCCTTCCCCACCTCCCCTAATTTTCTTGTAGCAGGTTTTAAAGTTCTACCAATTGCTTCAGCCTTCCACCACTTCAAAGACCTTGTTTATGCATGGTACGCCACAGGGATGAGCCAGCTGCAGTTGCTAAGCCCATCACTTGTGCAGTACGGTACTCCTCTTGAAGCCTTGTGCAGTTTACTGGGAAGAGTTTTCTTAAAATTAATGTTCGCACCTGTTACCATCTCAAATGCACCCTGGGATGCGTCAAAAGCTTTGAATGTGTTGCAGTGGCACTTGCTGCAGTGCTTTAATCACATATCCAATTAGTGAAGAATACCTGTCTAGTCTTGCTAAGTTATCATTTCCTGCACTGAAATGAACCACAGTTGTTCTTCCTGCCATCTGGGAATAAAAAACAACACCCAGCTGCAAATTAGTATGCTTCCCTCCTCCACTTCTGAAACAAAAATTGTTTCATTGTACATCAGAGGGAACAGAGCATGAAAACAGTGAATGAAACTGGTATTGTGGGCAGTAAGGAATTACCACACAACATTAAAAAATTAGGCCATTTCACGCTGTGGAGTTAAAATCAAATCTGTAAGCAGCATCTTTGCATTAAAATGCAATCTCGCATGGAAGGAAGCATTATCTACTAGATACACCAGGGGAATATAAATTTGTGCTTCTAATCTTGTTATCGATTTAACATGTGGAACTCATGGAAATTACTAGCATCAGCTCCCTTGTTTGGCAGACAGAGTCTTTACCTATTTGTAAGATACTTCAATATTTCATACATGAATCAATCAGACATCATAATATATTTGCATAAAAATAAATCCTATTTGCCTTCTGTTTTAATAGATGTTTCTCAGAAACACAAGGAATTAAACAGCAAAACAGAAGCAAATCAATTGAACGCAAATAGCAAAAATCACTAAATCAACCAATAAAACCACACAGAACTGAAGCACAGCAGTCTCCACTTTTACATGTGGCATATTCCACCTGGAAGATTCATTTCTACCTTAAAAATAATAATTCTGAGAAATTAGGGGACAATACTTACACAAGGGCCAAAGCGAGGTGCTCTTTTCAGTCTTGTTCTAAACTCTAAATCACAGTCCTAAATAAAATGCTTGATGGTACTCTACCATCTGAATATAGCCTAACTGAATATACTCACAGTTTCATGCTCAAAATAGAACATTAATTTGCAAGGTCCAATGGGGCGATACTTAAACTAATGCGAGAACTAGTTTACTGAGCCATAAGCAAATTTTATAGACACACTGGTCCTATTGAATCATTCACATGCTTAGGACATCCTGCATAGCAAATGCTAATTGCAGGAACCATAAATTTGCTTAGTTATACTGGAATCAGGATAATCATAACTCTCCTACCAATAAATAAAGGGAAAGGAAAACAAAAAGAACAGCACTGTAGTTGCACATACTATTTCTGCTCGTAAGAGGATGAAATGTAGATACTTTTGCTTCTCTAGAAGTTATTTAGCAACTTAAATGCTATGTCATTTTTAACACTCTTTTTCCTGTTTAGATTAATGGCAATATACATTAAACCGGCAACCCTCTATTGAGTTTGTTAGAGACGTGTATCTTGGTGGGATACTTGATGTTTCCAAAAATACAACTACAGGATTATCTTCCTAGTGAAAATACATCATTCTAACCTCCTAGGGGCAGAATAAAATAACCCAGCATATAATGAGAGCAGGCAACATTAAATTGGTAGGAAAATTCACCAAAAATGCTCCAACTGCCCAAGTACAAATCTGAACCCACCATGTCAGTCAAAGACCATAAACACTGACCAATGATTTTAAGTTCTATTTCCTTAAATCCCACCACACTAAGGTAGCACACATATCAGAAATGTTTAGCAATCATTCAGGATGAAGACTGAATCACGCCAAGTTTTCTCACATTCAGCAACCTCCTGCCAGTGCTTGCATTTGCAAACTGTGGCCAATATGAAAAAATGGTGGATGCAACTTGTGACTCTCTAAGGAAAGTGGGATGCTTCAAGTGACAGCTCTCAAAACCCAATATGAAGGGAGTGGGGTGTAAGATGGTTGGTAATTCCAAAATAGAGACTGAGTATTGAAGAGCCTAGGCAGCCATGCATAACTTGATAGTTAACATATCTTTTCAAAGGAGGAACTTCTCTGCAAATGTCTGTGAATTCATCCAGATTCTTGTAGTTGTCAATGATCATAATTTGTAACAAGTTACAGTAATTAAACACAACACTATGCCTATGTTAATTCTTTACTAGTTACAAAGATGAGGCAATTTATCACATAACACTAGTTATTCAGTGGGAAAAAATAAAGTTCCGCCTTGAGATGCGTGTACTTAAGGTATACTGAATAGAAATATTTTGGTGACGGCATCTGTATTAACAAAGAGGAGTCCTGTTAAGTTCTTTCAGCCTTCCTAGCTGTCACTTTAATCCTGCTTGAAACAATGCTCCTTTACAGGGGGCAGCCAGCAATTGTCACATACGTTATCATTACAGCTCCTTTCTTGTACCCATTGTTAATTTGGCTGTGCACTTGTTATTCTTTCTGTGCTTTCACCAAGTTGGTATGTGAGATGTCTAAGCAAATCCTAGAGTTACTACTGAGAAAGAAGATCCTTTTCTCTATATAAGTCTACCCCCTTTTGCACTGTTTGTAGTTTACCTGACTGCAGTAATTCAGAGCAAACTAATCCAGCAGAAAGTCAGTAAGTTTCTTCCAGTCTAATAAACTGACTTGGCTTACTGTTGTGGACAGGTAGGCAACAGTCCCAGCACAGAGAACAAGGTTGGACCATAGGGTGGGAATCAGGAGTCCAAGTTATCTTCTTTCCGCTAACAGAGCAGGTAGGTAGGTTCAGTACATTTACCCTGAGTAAACATTTTACTAGATAATGAGAGACAACAAGCAAGCTCAAGCAGAGTAAACACTGCCTTCTTCCCATAGAGGCTATTCACATAGCTGATAAGTCACATGGACTGTATTAACTGATGTTTATTTTGGTTTGGTTTCTACACACTGTACACAACCGAACAACTTCCTAGAAGGGAGTGGCAACATTTATGGAGTCTCCACTGAAGGAAAGAGACCAAAATATATATTACACACGTTAGTATGGCTTCTGTAAGTCTCTAATCAAGTACCTGTAACTCCCTTTATCACAGAACCACAGAATCACCAGGCTGAAAAAGACCTCCAGTATCATCGAGTCCAACCATTCCTATCAACCACTCAACCATGCCCCTTAGCACCTCATCCACCCATCTTTTAAACACCTCCAGGGATGGTGACTCAGCCACCTCCCTGGGCAGCCTCTGCCAGTGCCCAATGGCCCTGTCTGTGAAAAATTTCTTTCCTCTAATATTACTGAGCCAAAAAACTACTACTAAAGGAAAAGAAAAAAAGAATATTCAATGCAAGAAAATGAAAGCATGCTGAAGAGCATCCACAGGATGGGAAATCAGTCTACTATCTGTGAACACAGCCTGGCAAAGGGAGCAGAGAATTGCAAGATAAAATTGACAGACTCCTATTCTCAACCATACTAATGGCTCCAGCATTACCTTTCACAATTGTTTTCCCACTTTGTTTGTCTTAGTTCATCTTTTTGCAAAATACATACAGAAACATCACTCTAACCTCACAAGATTAAGAACATAATAAAAGTGGTCTAATCAACAAAGCAGTCCGTAGTACACATGTGCTTGCCCAGGGAAATTGTGGCTGCCCCATCCATGGAGGTGTTCAAGGCCAGGTTGGATGGGGCCTTTGGCAGCCTGGGCTGGTGGGGTTGGAACTAGATGATCTTTAAGGTCCCTTCCAACCCAAACTATTCTATAATTCTGTGATAAAAAGTGGTTCAGAAACTGAAAGATTATTGCCATCTCCCTCATGGCATCTAAGGGCATGCATATAATAAGGCTAAAACCTAGAACTCAAAATTCTGTTTGAGATGTTGAGACTGTTCCGACCCCTTATTTTGGTTGAGATTCATGGCTAATAACTTCTACTGTAAATGACATTTTGTCGAAGTAGCATATGAAATTCTGTCAGGTGGCAGTTACACACAGTAAGCATGACCTGGACATTCAGCTGGCTTCACTTAGTACAAATAGCTGCACTAAAAGATATGACTATAAGATAAATCTTTATCTTTGCACTATAGATAAGCAGAATATAAATGCATAATAAGGCAGTTGGTTCTTAGATTTACTCTGGTCTTATCAACATGAATTGTGGATTCATACAACACAACATTACGTAGTGTTTGTTCACAGTTCTTTGCTCAACTGGAATTGCATCAGTGGACCAGAAGCCAGACTGGGGACCTGGATCTGTCAGCAGACGTGCAAATGCACGTAGGTAAAGCACATAATCTCTTACCCTCATATAAGAGGGCTTCGTTGCCAACTATTAACCATTCAAATGACTTACAGCATTTTGCATTCATTTCTTGGCATCACTCTTACAATTTACAGTAGCTAGGACTTGCAAAGAGTAACACAACAATACATCTTTGAGTCTTAGTCATTTTTAGTATGCTGACTCAGCATGCCAATACTGAGTAAAAATGTAGCCATAAAAATCAGTAACAAGACATGCTGTGAAGTGTTTAAAATTTAATTGCCCATTAGTAAATCACACAGCCTTAGAGCTTCCAAAACTCTACAAGAGATAGATCTCCAGTTTGCTTCAGGATTTTCACATTTCCTTTAGGCTGCAGGGAAAGGGAAAGGTCTACGCCATTCTTGTATAACGTGTAGTTGAGAAAACAGCTACTTAAATACTGTAATTAAAGAGTAGACTTCATGGCCTTCTCACATTAACCTGAACTACAACAAGCAATTTTCAGGGCTCTTTTTCCCCTTTTATGAAGTGAGATGTATGGGGACTTCATTGTACAAGCCTGAGTTAAACATCTAAACTACTGAATTTTGCAGCAAATCTCTGAACAGTTGCTGCTTTCTAAACACAAGGATTTTTTTTCAATGCAGCTGACTTCAGAGCCATCTATAGGACAATCCTAGTCTATGGGGAAGAAGTGAAATCAAATTCTTTGCTTTGCCTTTGCATTTCGTGACTCTGAGGTAACAGTCCACTTTTCAAACTATATTGTAAACAAAGGAGGATACCTACTCCAGCTTGCCTCAGGATTTTTGCACTACTACTGCATGTTGCAATGTCTAATCCAGCCAATCACATTTTAAAAGCTTCATCAAACAGAATATGTGTTCATAGTGTGCCATGTAGGTTAAAAATGACAAAGAAAGTAAAAGACCAAGTTTCCTGCAAGAAACAATTCAGTATAGGCTTTAAAATAAAAATACATGTAAGCCCCATTCTAGCCAGTGCTACCAACATGCAAGATCTTCTGAGGGATCACTTTTGCCTCTTAATGCTGAGAAATCTTCTAAAATTTTTAAATAATTATAATTTTAGCATGTAATTAACCCTTGATGAAACAAAAAGGGGGAAGAACTTTCTGAAACAACAGTAAATTTCATAAACACTGTTAAGTTGGCTGCCTCCTTTTTCCTTGATGCAGGAGACCTTTTCCCTGCAATTCTGTGTTTAGCTTAGCTTGAAGATACTCATGTGTCAGCAAGTTTGCAGATGACGCCAAGCTGAATGCTGCAGTTGTCACACTGAACAGACAGTCTCATCCAGAAGGACCTGGACAGGCTGGAGAAGTGGGCCTGTGAGAGCCTCATGAGGTTCAACAAAGCCAAGTGCAAGATCCTACACCTGGGTCAAGGCAATCCCCATTTTCAGGACATGACGGGAGATAACGTGACTGAGAGCAGCCCTGCAGAGGAGGACTTGGGGGTGCTGGTCGATGAGAAGCTCAACATGAGCTGTCAGTGTGTGCTCACAGCCCAGAAGGCCAACCAGATCCTGCGTTGCATCAAAAGAAGTGTGGCCAGCAGGTTGAGGGAGGGGATTGTGTCCCTCTATTCCTCTCTTGTAAGACTTCATCTGGAGTACTGTGTCCAGTTCTGTAATCCTCAACATAAGGATATGGAACTGTTGTAACAGGTCCAGAGAAGGGCTACAAGATGATCAGAGGGCTTGAGTACCCCCATAGGAGGACAGACTGAGAGAGTTGTGTTGCGGTGATAGGACAAGGGGGAATGGGTATAAACTGGAGAAGGGCAGGTTTAGGCTTGATGGAAGGAGGAATTTTGTCACCATGAGAGTGGTGAGACACTGGCACAGGTTGCCAGGGAAGCTGTGGCTGCCTCATCCCTGGAGGTGTTCAAGGCCAGGTTGGATGGGGTCGTGGGCAGCCTGATCTAGTGGGATGTCCCTGCCCATGGCAGGGGCTTGGAACTAGAAGATCTTTAAGGTTCCTTCCAACCCTAACTATTCTGTGATTCTATGTCTTGCCTTTAGGCCTGCTATTATAGAAAAGAAGATGTAAAGCAGATGTGTAATTGTAACAGAATTCCCAGCAGGCTCTGCAGTTGCATAATTTTCTGTAAGGTAGGCTTTTTCTTTCCCCAAAAGACCATGTATTCATACTTTTAGTCTCACTGCATATTTCTATATGAAAAGCCTGGTAGATGCAGTGCCTTTACTGTAAACAATAAACGAAGAATATTTAACTTTTAAAGAAAATCTTTTCAGTAAAATCGGGAAAAGGGTTCCTTTTGCAGTCAGTTCAGCCTACTACAACTAGCAATATCATTCAGCCAGTACAACAAAGAAACTAAATACCAAACCTAACTACTGCCTGAAACAAATTTTATTTTGCAAAAGCCAGTATTGTGACGTTAAGATTCTTCTACTATTAGAATTCAGCTCCTGCTTATAAGGAAAAAGAAAAATGTAAAGAACAGTACAATGTATGTCTTAACACTATCACATCAATATTTAATTCTGGTTAGTGCTTCTCCCTGCCCTACACCAACTCATGTTTCTATTCTTAGAAACCATTTGTGAAGCACCTCCTCTTCTTAAAGAATTTAAGGTTATTTAGCTGATTGGATTTAAAGTTTTTAAATAATTGAAAGACACGGAAAGAGGTACTCAGATACTAAACACAGAATGAAATTCAGAGGTCTGTTTTCACCTCTTCATTCTAACTTCTGGAGTTATTCTTAACATCTTCAGAAAATCATTCAGTGTGTGGAAATGAAATGCATGAAGAGCAAAACAGATGACAAAACCCCATTCTCATGGTACTACTTCTTTTAAAAGCTGTATTTTCAATGGCATTAAATTATGCTTGGAAGCATTCAGTACAGAAGTTCTGGTTATTCCATAAGTTTTCTTTTAGTGGTAGAGGACAGTAAAAAGATGCAGAAAGCTTCTACTCCATGTTAGAGTAGCAACAGTGTGGACTCATGTTTTTTAGGAGAAAGGTGGAAAACTGCTGTTGAAGTTTCCACTGGTAAATAGCATGCAGCTTTGTCAGAGGGAACTGTCTCACCTTCTCTCACACAAGGAAGGTGGTGCTCAAAAGACTACTGGGTTGGCTTGTTCCACTGGCAAAACCTGTTTCCCAGCCCTACCTCCTCCCTCTGCTGCTGCCAGGGAATATTACCTAAGTGACTGCCTTGCTTCCACATCTGCATTCCCCCAGTTCCTCAAAGATACTGTGGTACCTTCTGAAGCTGCTTAAGCTACTGGCACAGAATCAGTTTAGAGCACAGATTCTAGTAAAACCTAGCAAGCATCAGTAAGTAAATATTTGGGATCTGGTGGCAGCTGGCATACCACTTCAATTCACATGGGGTTTTCCTGCAAGGAGGTTTCCATACTGTTTTCAGAGATGAATGTGTATCTTTTTACTTCCAGGAGAGAGAAAATCCGTATGTTCTTGTAAAAGCCACTCCAATGCTATTCTGAAGCACAGCCACTTGAAAAGCTATGGTCCGTTCAAAACCACCTTACTAGCTTTGTCCTCATAGGAAACAATCTGTTTTAAGTTTTCAACCAGGTTCTTACAGGAAAAAACAAACTGACATTTCTCGTAGGGTCTTCTGGGTCACCATCAGTAATTACTCTAGTACTTCAGTTGAATTTTGTACAAATATCTTAACCCTGAAGCAGCTGAGGTCAGATCCAGACAGTAGGAGTTTACATAGACAATTCCCAAGAAACTTTTTATTGCTATTCCTTAATCTTGAAGGCATCAAACTCTCATAGATATGTTTTTTCTCAGATTGCTAAGATTTCACCCTGCACATGCCAAAGAATATCCTGGTCTTCATATGGTCTAGCAGCTTGTGGTCTACCTTATAAGTAATCTGGAGCTGTGGCTATAGTAGACATTTCTCCATAGGTTATGATGTTATTTTATCCAAAACCCTACAGATTATTAAAACGATGGTGCAGTGGGCTAGAGTGAAACAAATAAAGAACAAAAACTGGCCCACAAATAAATGAAAACAGGAGAACCTACAAATTTGAAAGAAGACTTATTCTAAGTTGTATTCATATAGAAGTAAAAATCCTGCTCAGCAACGGTCAGGAACTGCAGATTTAATTGCTCAGTTGTAGAAGTCCTGCTCTGAAAGTGTACAGCTTAGGACTTAATTTGGAAACGTCAGTAGAATGGCAATAAAAATTCCAGCTCTTTAAAAGGATTACAAACAGAAACTCCTAATGAAAGGCAATTTTTGAGACATTACTCTCTCTCTTTCAATAAAGATGTAAATACCACAGAGCAAAATAAAGCCAAACAGAATAATAATTAGAAATAATAGTAGAGTAACACAAGGTCATGCAATCTGTCTGTAACAAATGGCAAATAATTTTAACACAGCTAAATTAGGGAAAAAAACGAGAGAAATAGCAAAATTAGCATTTACACAGAACGAGTCAATTAATAAGCCCAGGGCAGAACACCATTAACTCAGACCTGACCTTAATTACACTCTGTGTATCCAAGTAAATTTAATGGACTGTTTTTGTGATTTATTTATTTATCTAAATTTCAGCGTAGGAAGAATGACTGTAGACCTGATACAGACAGACTACAGAGGCAGCAGTTGCCGTCCTTCACCTGTGGGGAGCTGCTGGACAGGCTCCACGTCACTGGGAACTGAAGGCAAGGCAGTCGGAACAGTGGGACACAGAAGTGAAGACAGAGCTTGTAAGAGAGATACTCCATCTATCAGCAGACAGCGCTCCTCTAAACAATAAATACAGTCATGCTACCCCATGGCTTCTCTAGTTTCTGCCGAGTGATGTTTTTTACTACTTATTTGCTTGTAAAGCATACACATGGGATTAGAACTACTATTGCCACTGTTTGTTTCAGTAAGTACAAGCAGGAGCTTGGCACAGTTGATTGCTGTAGTCACACAAGAAACCAGGAATTGCTACCCTGCCTGGAACAGAAGACAAGACAGACCTGGATCTTCTCTCTGCTTCTTCAGTGGGGAAAACAAGAATTTTGTCCTGGACACATGAGAGATAATATTACCAATCTGTTGGCTGTAACTGTCCTGTCTGGTAAACAGTGGACTGTACCCTTAAACACACTGCCTAACATCCCAAAAAGTTTAGTATCATCAAATTTGACAAATACAGGTATTTTGGAAATATTCATACAAGAGATTTTGTTGGGTTTGCTTGGTTTTGTTTGGTTGGGTTTGTTGTTTCTTTTTTTTAAAAAATAAGCTCCTTCTTTTCTGATCATAAATACGATTTCTCTTCTATTTCACTGAATGTTCTCATATTTCTTGTGTTGTAAGACAGCAAGAACAGCAACGTCCAATCTACTTTCTCCATATTAGTCTACACATATTTATCTTGCCTCCTCTTACAGCTTCCCTAGTCTTTCTGTCACCTATTCCTAAAGACAGCTAGAAAACCTTAGTTCAAAAGTCCTTGTTCTGAGGATGGCATTAAGCAGTACTCAACTGAAACCTCCCACATCCCAGGAGACATCAATTTAACCCTGGGGCCAGACTAGAATATGACAGCAGCAAGTCTGGAGCTGTTCTACAGTGTATAAAACACAGGAACTTTCCCTGAGAGAAAAACGGACACATAGGCAGATGAATGACACTCTCACTTTGTGTTTATACTATTTAATCTGAGAGATGGGTCACCTAATTCCAGTACAGTCTACTGATTTGTTGGGAAAGGGACAGCCTCCAGGATAGTAGGATCATAGAATCACTAGGTTGGTAAGGACCCCCAGGATCATCGAGTCCAACCATTCCCATCAATCACTAAACCATGTTTCTCAGCACCTCGTCTACCTGTCCCTTAAACCCCTCCAGGGAAGGTGACTCAACCACCTCCCTGGACAGCCTTTGCCAGTGCCCAATGACCCCGTCTGTGAAAATTTTTTTCCTGATGTCGAGCCTGAACCTCCCCTGGCGGAGCTTGAGGCCATTCACTCTTGTCCTGTCCCCTTGTCACTTGGGAGAAGAGGTCAGGTCCCTCCTCTCTACAACCTCCCTTCAGGTAGTTGTAGAGAGCAATGAGGTCTCCCCTCAGCCTCCTCCAGGCTAAACAGCCCCAGTTCCCTCAGCTGTTCCNCAAGTGCAGGACCCGAAATTTGGCCTTGTTAAACATCATAAAGCTACCCTGTCCTAGAATACCCTCTAGCATTCAACCACTTTCCTAGGGCGAGGTTTCAAATCCTCCAGGCAAAGGAGGGAAAATAATGTGGTTTCTTACATCTTAAGTCAGTGCCCACACAGTTGACCTACTGAATGCAATCCCCCTTCTCTGGCATCTTTCTCAATCTACCTCTTCATTTCCTTTGCTTTTCTTAGGAGCCCTCCAGGATAAAAAACACTCTGTTGCAGAGCACAGCACAATCTTGCTTTGTTTGCTAGATCATACACAGCATGTTACCTTTTCCTGGACATGTCGTTGCTAAGTAACAAACAACTCTTAAAAAAGGAACAAAGTTCCTTCCCCAAGTTTGGCATCCCCACCCTGGTGAATAGCTGCAATGTGTCACACGTATTTAAATGCCTTGAGTGTTATAGTGAGAGGAGGAGTACAATGAAGCTTCAGTTTTCTGCTGCAGTCAGAGGGGATTACCAGTGAGACTGAGTTTAAACTTTAACACACAAAGTTTGTATGTTTTCATACAGGAGGCAACAGAGAATCTTGTAACAGGTCTCTAGACATGTCTTTGGTATGAATTATGAAGTGTATTTATTTGGTGTGTATTAATGAGCTAATACAGACATCCTGAGGGACACAGACCATGTATTCTGATGCCAGCAAAGTAAAGTATGTATTTTGCATTAAATTATTTTTTTTTAAATCTGCTTTCCCTAAAGCTTCTGTGAACTATTATCTTTCTAATCAAATTAAATCCACATTCTTCCACAAGGTATGAAAGACCCAGGTAGCCTCTTCTACCTTAGAACTCCAATATAAGCACATGGGAATGCTACAGTGGAGTGCTACGATGACATCATGATGCTTTCATGGCATACCCTAATCTTTCATGGATTTGTTAAGATCTGTACTGCACACTAAATATGGATCAGACACAGTGTCTATTCCCCTCTGGGGGAAGAAAAGGAGAAAGACCGCTTATTGACAGAAGAACACGGAGAAGATGGAAACTGACAGACTTTCTCCCTGGTCTCTTCATACAGACTGTACCTTCTTTTGCAGTATGTTCACTGACGCCAGGCGTCTCCCTGTCTGTTATCTTACATAAATAAAAAGATAGTTTCATTTCTCTTGCAATCATCATTAGCGATCTTATGAGAATCAGACCTAACAGAGAACACCCCTATGAATCAAATTTTATCATTAATATTACCTCTTCAAACTCCTTGCCATTAAGACTCATATAAAAGCTATTTAACTTGAATGCAAAACTTTTTCTGAAAGCCATATTCTTTCTTTACTTCTTCAACCAAGCAGTTTGAAGGTAACAGCCACTGCCAGCATTTAGCTACAACTACTGCAGAGATGTGCCTTACTCTCTTCAGAATACAGCAAGCAGAAACCCTAATTCAGTATACCCTGGATCCTGGGTGTCATTCCTTTCAATACTTTATAACACATCCATCCTCAGTACCATCACTGAAAACAGTACAGGTTATATTCCAGAGAAGATACTGATATGCACAGCCACCTTGCAGACAACCACATTAAGGCCTTCTGAAGCAGTTGAATACTAACAGCCCTCTCCTCCTTTCCCTAACCATCTTGACTCCTGCGGCTCAGACAAGAGTCCTGCCTGATCACAACCAAAATTAAAACAAAAGCTGTGCACTGTCATAGAAGGTACAACTTCTCACTGTTCCTCTGCAAATTCCTAGATCAGGACAAGGCTATCCTAGCTTCCCTGTAATGTGTATCTTGCCGACTCTGTCACAATAGAGAAGGATCCAAAGCTCTTTCTCAGCATCCCTCTGATATTCAAATTTTAAAGGAAATCTAAAGCTATACGGAGATGGAGGCAAATATACTCAAAGCTGGGCAGTCAGAATAAGACCTACAGTCCTTCTACATAAAGTGCCATGGAATATCACAACACTGATAAGACTCTTTCCAAAAATGAACACAAAAATACAGGCCCTAAGTTCCTAAATTGGCACCTTCTTTCCTTTATTATCTGTTTTCCTTCAACAAACTGAAGCTACTTTACTCTTATATCTTGCAACACAAACAATATCAATTTCTTTTTACTCCATTCTACTTACAATTCATGTAGTGCAATAATCCTGTATTGCTCCAATATAGGATAAGATCTTAGAGTCTAAGGGCATGCCAAGAACAGCGAAAACACACTAGGTGGGAGAGCAAACTCAAATGATTATCTTATTTTTATTGTTAGAAATAAAACACATTTGTACAGATGGCCCTACAACAAAGCTAACCAGAAACAACTGTTTCACCAAGATCACTCATGACGTCTAGCACAGAGACAAGCGACAACCACAGATGTGCATAAGGTCACAATTACAGATGCTATTTAAATGCACACAATTCTATATTCTTAGTATTTATGTTGTCAATGAGTAATGACCAAATTGCTTCCTCTTACATGCTGCTCATTCGCAGTTCCGTATGACTGTTTAAATTGCAAAGGGAGGAATAAAGTTGTTAGGAGAGAAACCTGCTACCAGTCACTGCAATAATCTGCCGAAGCCTCACCCCAGTCGATTTCACTGCCCTTTGTTTGCCCGTATTTCAGGCAGCTTGTGACAGTCCTGTGACAGTCCATGTGTGCAGCAGTATCAATTGCTTTCAAGTAACAACTTGCATCACTGTGATTACTCTGCACATTAAATGATTTTTCAAAATTCTTTACTGGCTTTATCATTTTATTCAACTATTTTTTTTCTAGTGAGTAAGAAGCCAAAGAATATAATAAGGATGGGAGGGAATGGAAGTGGAGTTGGGGATGCTGAAATTAAACACTTTGCCTACATGCTTCATATAGAGAAACTCAAAGGCTATGAAATAAGTCTTGTCCTCTATACAAAGGGTAGGTGTACATTTATTTATATGGTGAATGACAAATTCAGTCAGCTGAACATAAGGAAAGTCCCAGTACGCCCTGCAATTTCACTTATACAAAGAACCAACCTCGGCTGGTACCATCAGCACTAGGGTTCTCACTTCTGCATTTGTCCTTACTGTACTCAACAAAGAGAGGGCATTTCAGGTGTATAATTTATAATAACATGGCATTATTTGAATGTTCAAGAAGTTTCTGAACAGCTGTTTGAAATGACCTGGTAGTTTCTGCTTCCTCATTGCCTTTGACTTTAATGATTATTTCAAAATACCTGAAAAATTTCTTGCACAAGTGCAGAGTAAATGGGATGGGGGGATGAGGAGGGGGGGTGGGGAATGCACCTCACTAGAAATCTGTGCACTCTGGGAAGAATTTGAGCAAGTGTTGGACATACTATCATAGTATATTAGTCTGGATTTACACTTGTCTGCTTGTACAGGTCCTTATTTATACTAGATAGGAAACAACTAAGCTTAAGACCACAGCATAAAACAAGAAAGATGGATTTTGTTAAAAGGGGTCTGACTCAAAGGACTATGGACATAGGAGGAAGTACCACCATTTGATGCCTAGTCTATTACATCAATGACTACTAGATGACCTTCAGTTACGAAGATTCACAGAAATAATGATAACACAAACACTTCAGACTTCTGTGTTTTCTAACCGCACACCACTCAAGTGGAGTTTTCTAAAAGGTTTTCAATTTGGACAACAGTACCTTGTGTTTTCAATACTTTGCTTGTAGGCCTTCTACGATCAAATCACGTAAACACACAGGGCCAGGTTATGTCTTGCCCTTAAGCAGATGTGCAGTGGGAAAGCCATATTTCTGCTTGAACGGTACTACTAAATCCAAACATATTGTAGCTATGTCTTAGTAGGCAGCACAAAAGTGTTACCAACTCAGTCCCATCCCCACTGTTCTGATTGTGAACATTTTTGATTATTTCATCTCTGAAATCAATACTGCCAGATTTAAAAATAATAACATGCAGGAACTGTGGCTTAGATTTTTGTCTGCTCAAAAAAAAAAAAAAAAGAAGTTACATACATTACACTGTATAAGAACAAATATAAAAGCGGGACCTTTTCCAATATCTTTTATTTGAAAATGTGGGTTATTACTGTATAGAAAAAAATAATGTGAGTACAAAAATATCCCTTGGACTAGATAATTTCTATTTTAGAGTGCCAAAAAGTGAAATTAATTACGAATGTAAACAGGCATCATAAGGTCAACCTGGTTCCTTAAGTTAGAGGTGCTTTACGGTTTAACCCCAAAAAAAAAAAAGAAAAAAAGAATTAAGTGCTGAAGTACTATCACATTTCCATGCTTTTCCTCACAAATATTACTGTTATATATTAATTAAAGCTTAGAAATTTGGTCAATGAAAGTATTGAATTGTCACAAGTGTGTAACTTTCTTCTAACAAACACTAACTCTAGTTATTAAGACTGGTGGGAGAGAAAAATGTTACAGGGACACCCCTAACCCTACTTTACTTTTTTTTTTAAAAAAAAATCAATCTCCTTATAACAAGCAGGTGACCCGATCTGTATACTCAATGACAACTATTTTTAGGAGAGGCATTGCCTGTTTGAGAACAGTCAGGAAGCACCAAAATAACATCAAGTAAATAAATTATTAAATGTCATTATTGATATCAGCTGATAATATTTCCCTTAGAAGAAAGGGTGCTTAATTGGGGGAGAGCAAAGCCTTGCATCTTTTATAGCAGCATCAATGTACTGCCAGGACTCAAAGCCCTCTGACTAATTTTAGGGTGCTTCTCTGAAAGCTCTTCTTACTTGAGAAGGGTTTTTGTTAGTTACTTAAGCGAGCCACATTCAAACTGCCACAGCCCAGCTCCCCAGTACAAATGCCTGTACTCACCCTCTACAACAAGGCTGTCCACTACAGTCTTATGTGAATTGCAACTGTAGTAAAAATAAGTAAAAACTATAGGCAAATGAATGCTTCCTCAAGTTTTCCAAAACACCAATGAAAGCTGATATTTCAAAGCAAGCAGGCGTTATCTTCTAGTCTTATGCACACAAATATTAAATTGGAATTGATGGTAAATTGAAATGAATGAAAATAAACTGAAATCTTATTATGGTTAGCAGTTCCCACCCCTCCTCCAAAACCAGACTGCGAGAAAAGCAAAGAAGGCCGAGCGCTCAAGGAGAGACCCCCAAGAGCATTTAAAAGTTCAAAGAGAGGGGCACCCGGCTGGATCTTCCAAAGCACCGACATGCTCCAGGAGGGGGGTGCGGGGCGAGCTCACCATCTGGCTCCTAGCGCTAGATAAGGTGGGTTTTTGAAACGGGGGGGATGCACCTTGAGCGAGATGCACCCGCACCGGCCCCAGCGCATCCCCGGCGGCCCGCAGGGCACACGGGCCTCCTCGCCAGGCCTCCGTCTAGCCTTACCCGTGGTGGAGAGGACGGTGCTGGCGAAGAAGAGGGAGGAGGTGAAGTCCCAGTTCCAGTTGCCCGAGGCGTTGCTGAGCACCGAGACGCCGTAGTTGCTGGCTTCCAGCACCCGCATCAAGAACTGCTCCAGCTGCTGCTCCGACAGGCAGGCGTGCTCCTCCAGGAACCGCTGCTTCAGCTTGCCCAGCTCCTGGCGCAGCAGGTCCTCGTACGGCAGCTCCACCGAGGAGAAGACCACGGCGCCGAACACCAGGTAGAGCAGGTAGCCCAGCACCAGCAGCGCGAAGCACCAAGCCGAGCGGTGCTGCTCCACCAGCCGCACGCAGGAGCTGCCCGCCAGCGACTGCAGCATCTTCCCGAGCCCGGGGCCGGGGGGGAGGATGATG
>WAAB01005568.1:9971-27772 GCA_013389865.1 Piaya cayana
ATCAGGTAGTTTTGCAAGACCTGCCGTTTGTAAACCCATGTTGGCTGGGCCTGATCACCCGGTTCTCTTGCAAGTGTTTCATGATAGCACTCAAGATCACCTGTTCCATGACTTTCCCTGGCACTGGGGTTAGACTGACAGGCCTGGAGTTCCCTGCATCCTCCCTGCAACCCTTCTTGTAGATGGGCACAACATCAGCCAGCCTCCAGTCCAGTGGAACTTCGCCAGTCTTCCAGGACAGTTGGAAGATGATGGAAATGGGTTTGGCCAGCACATCCGCCAGCTCCCTCAGTACACCTGGGTGAATCCTGTCTGGCCCCATAGACTTGTGGGTGTCTATGTGGGCAAGCAAGGCTCTGACCACCTCCTCTTGGACCATGGGAGCCTCGTTTTGCTCCTCTGGCTCCCGCGTTTGTACACAGAGAGAACAACTTCCTTTGCGATTAAAGACTGAGGTAAAGAAGGCATTAAGTACCTCAGCGTTTTCCTCATCCCCTGTCACAGTTGTTCCTTCTGTGTCCAATAGGGACTGTATGGTCTCTCTATTTCTCCTTTTATTATTTTTTATATTAAATTATGTGACATAAACTAGGTTTTTATTTCACCTTGAATACCTGAAAAATAGCCAAGAAAATCCTTTATTGATCTTATTATTTTGAATTTCCATTTTGGAAACATGACATGACTTGTTACTGTGAATTTACCATAGCAATAAACAATCATCTGACAGACCTATCACATTTTTAAATTAGTATCACTTCTTCTCGGTGCAATTGTTACATGGAGAATCTCAGGAAGTTACTCTACGTACATCTTTACAGCCTTTAGACAAAATATTTGGTCCCTGTTTCCAGCAGTTTGGGGCCTTGGATGTTCATTCTGTTAAATATTAGAGCAAAAATTGTATCAGAGATTAAAAATTTTCTGTAGTGCATTTTCAGGCTTTCACATGTATTCATTTTTGCAGACCATTTCTTGTAGAACTTAGAGGCCAAATTCAGATCTTTTGCATTATTATTCAGATAAATGGTCACTAAAAGACAAACTCACCATGTAATAAGGCAGTTGAGAAAAGAGAGGAAAATATAATCCTTGCATTACCATTCATGGATATTGCATTGTTATTGCTCTAGATAGTAATTTTCAAACAGAAAAATTACCTATGCTTTAAAAGAGTACTGAAATTCAACTTTTTATTTGAAGGTGACAATCCCAGTTTTATGCACACTAATATATCCTTCCGATCACAGAATTCATCAGATAACCTTTTTTTTTTTTGTGTGTGTGTGAATAAATAGGAATAAGTTTGAAATATCTGGTTGGCATCTAATGAATTTCACAATTAAGATGAGATGCCAGGTGTCTCTGTCTGCAGCTGCAGCATAAATTCTGCATGCACAGCCACTTAACATCAATACAATGTTGCCCACATAAAAAGCTACCGTATAATTTGTGTATCTGCCTGAAGTCAGGGTGAGGTTGCAACTAACCTTCACAGAGGTTGGTACACCTTTAGAGGTCAGTACCTTGCCATAGCTTAAACAAATGGGGAGACAGATGGCTCCTGTGAGTGGCCTTAAAGAACACCGTTCAACATTAAGGTGCATTATGATGATTCTCTGCCCTTCTTGCAAAGATCAATCTGCCTCTCAGAACAATAAATGTACAACTGTGTGTGTTTGGAAGGCTGTTTTCCCATCTAGGGAGAATTCACTGTTCTATGAATTCTTGCTAATTCTATATTTTTCATGAATTAAGCTGGAATCTAGTGTTCAATGTTTATATACAATTTACCTTAATTAATGTTGTGGGCAATTCTGTATTTTAATGTCAAAATCAACAATGATTTTCTTTTTAAAACAGTCCTTTTGGGTTTTGGCATGTTTTTATGCTAAAACTAAATTAATTAAAAATAATTAATTTATTTGTACAACCTAATATTGCAATCTCAAATATACCATTCAAATAACCATGTACTAAAACATTTTTTAAAAAAAGGACAAATTTGTCAAGTTCTTTTACTTAGAGGCTGAATGAAGCTGCAAAAATATTCTCATATATTTTATACATAAATCTTGAAAACAAATTAACTTGTTGCAGATATTTCTATCTAGTACTAAAAGATACTTTTCAGATAAATTAATTGTTTGAATGCTTTCTATGTCCAAAGACATAAGCTAAGACCATTGGTCTCTTTACTGCTTCATAGACAACTCTAGTTTAAGAGTTAGTATATTAGACTTTTTTAAATGGGTGACTGCTTTCCAGTTTCAGCTAAAGTAGAACAAATTATCTAAATTTTTAGCTAAGTCTTCTAGTAACTTCAGTTCATGGAAGTTACTCACTTCACAGTGCTCTCCTTGGAAATGATAAGCTTTATCATCAAGATAACGGGGCATTGGTATGTAAAAGAGGCTATTGCTTATAGTTATTCTTACATAAATCAAAGGCATCTTAGAGTAAGTGGAATGCCATAGATCTAAAGGTGAAAAAGAGAGTTGTACCTGCAGGGAGAAGCAAATAATACTGGTGATAGAAAACTCATCAATAAAGTATTCCATTCCATATATCGCATATTCAGTATAAAACTGAGCAATCATGAGGGTTAAGCCCTCTTTCTTGATGGCTGCTGTCCAGTATTTTACAAAACACAGACATTCTTACTAGGTATATTTTCAGAACTCCTTTTTCTCATTTATGTGGTTCTTTGTGATACTCCAAATGACCCTATATTATACTGAAATACCTCATAACTTAACTGCAGAATATTTATAATTTCATTTAATCACAACATAATAAAATGGCTTTGAACCTTTTGGTTTTGTCTTTCACTAGGACATCTCCATGTTCATTAATGGAAATAGTCATGTCTTATACAGGTGAATTGAGCCCGAATGTTGTCATTATTTTATGACTAATATTACAATAACATCAGAATTAGGAGGAAACCTATCTTCAGCATAATAATTTGCATACAGGTCCAGATAGTAGTAGTAGATAATGAGGTTTCAGGACAGAAAAGTGCTGTAAACTTTCTCTAAATGTACTGAACCATAAGATTGATGTGAACTGGTGTACTTGTCAAGTGGAAGATGAAGTGGTTTGAGATCTGTTCTGCCTGATACTACCTGCCAGCTGCCTCAAGGTTTGTTACAGTGAACAGGACTTGAAAGAGTACAAAAAACACAGGCAAAGGCTCTTCCCTTGAGCATTTGTATTCCCCACTACTACATGGATACTGCACAAGTGTTTTGAAGCAGGGTGGCAATATGCCTTTTGACTACCTTCCTATATTGAACAGAAAATATCTGGAAGCAACAGCATATGGACTGCAGCTTGTATACCCAGCTTCACTGGAACACAAAGCATGCTCCCCAACTTTAGGTCCATATGCCTGTAATTCCTTTAATGTTATTCTCAGGTATGACAAAGAGAACTCCATGCACTTCCTTTTTAATAGCTTCACCACTCTTGCAGCTATCTGCATATTTACATTATGAGAGAATTTCAAATTCTCAGAATGTCTAGAAATCTCTTGCTGTAGCTGCCCAAGCAACTGTACTTTAACAGTTAAATTCCCTACTGAAAGAAACCAAATGATAAAGATATTTTACTAGAACCCTAATTCCTATCTGCCAAATTTCACATAGACCTAGCAAAACGTATCTTAGACCAGTCAGTATATGAGCAATAAATTCAAAATTTGAGAAGAAGAAGCTATCTTAAATTCAAGAGTTCAACACAATGCACTAATTACCCTCCTGGTAACTGTGGGGGAATATGAAACACCAACATGAGCTAGACTCAGACAGGGAGTAGATTAAATACACAGTTATGAAAGTTTAATTTTCACACGCTTTCTTAAATTCTGACTTCTTGGATTTGTTTCACAAGAAAGATCAAAGCCAAACCAGAGAAGTAAAATCCACAATCTCCATGAAAAGGACCCATAAACATATTCTCTTTATAGGACACTAGAACTGTCTTCCATCTACTCCTAACAAAAGAATCAATGGTCCAGAAGTAGTGACTTCATAGATCTTTCTTTGAAACATAGGGCTGATGATGTTACTGAATCTCCTTTTTCTAACTCTACTTCCTTTTCCTCAACTAGTATTTGTTTCAAACACAGCTGTGTGTCAAAAATCTGATTAGCACTGTATTCTTTCTCTACTAGGTATTAATATCAGATAATATAATAAAAAAAGGTTCTCAAAGTTTATCAGCTTATGTAACATACACAGATGCGTGGTTTTCCAGCTCTTCAGGATGTGATAGTTTCTCAAAACTCTAGTGAATGTGAAGGTGGAACCTGACTTCTGCAAGTCTTTAGTTCTAGTATTAGGGGGAAGGAGTTCTTGATTGTATGGTGGTTTGGTTTTTTGTTTATTTTTTTAATTTAAAAGAAAGATCTTTCATGTCTGGACATTGCTACAAGCACTTCATATAAATATGGAAGGTGATGAAGAAATTGGAAAGCTTCTTTCCTCTTATAAAGGGGTAATGACAACACTTACTTTAAATTCAGTAACAGTTCATATTCTGAAGTAATATTTATAAATAGCTGATTTTACTTCTCTTAGCATGTCAACACCAATGTGATGAGAAAAGTATATATTCTTGAGATTGTTTGGCAATATGAGACTGCAGTCTTAGAAAAAAACTTACACAGTAGTTGCCTGATACTATGCACATTTTTAAATATGAAAGCTACTTCTTTTAAAATACAGTTGCCTACATTTTGAAGGCACTATGAAGGAGGTTCAAGAAACACACAGAATTTCCCAGCCATGTTTCTGTGTAAACTTGAGAATCCTGTATACCTCATTTTGTTTCCAAAAAGACTGGAGACAATTGTTAATGACAAGCATACAGGAAAGCATAAAGAAAACTCTAAACTGAAACTGAAACTTTTGAATAACAACAGAGCAATATTTTAATGTTGCCTGTCAGATGAAGAGTTGAGCAGTTGCTCAAGTGTTTTTTTCAATGACTTAGGTGAAAAACTATTCACCCATTATTAAAGAAAAGCCTTGGAAAGTTATTGTCCTCCTCTGCTACTAAATCAATTACTAGTTCAAACATAGCTCACCAATTTAGACGATTTCAAACACACAGGCTATTATGGTCAAAGAACATAGAAAACAAAAACAACAGAATGAATAAAGTTGGAAAAGACTTGAGAATTTTGCTAATTATTTAACCAATTTGAAAGTTTTATTGAGTTAGAATGTTTACGCAGCCAGAAAACTGAAGAATGCAGTTTCTGTAATAGCATATGTGGATATGGCTCCATCAAAGTGAGTAGAAGAGTTCTTTAGTTCAGTAGGAGTCTTCTGCTGTTAATACCTTATTTAGTTATCATTAGGCAGATATAACTCTTTAAAAATATACTTTTTTGTTGTTTTTAGAAAATAGTATGAAGCAAACTAGTTGTAGGGCTTATTATCATCTCCTTTGTAAGCAGAGAGACCTCTTTCCCACTGAGAGCACAGCAATATATTAGTGAATGATACATAATCTAATCATATATGCTCTAATAATGCACAAAGACTTTAAATTAAGGAAGTGATTACAAAATGGAAAAATACATACAGAGTAATAAACAATGAGGAGATCCAAGAAGCCCTTCTGACAAATACAACTGATATATATTTTTAGTTGAAGACGAAGTCTCAACTTGAAATCTCTTTCAAATGTTTGTAGTTTGCAATAGCACAACATTTGTGAATATAAATTCCAAAGTATTTGTTTTGCCTGAAAATTCTACATAGGGTAGAATCTATATTTGCCTGGTACAAAAAGTCAAAGTATTCCTTGCATTTTTTTTCCATATCCAAAAAGCAGGCACACAAAAATGAGATGTGGTTTTCCCCAGTGGCAGATATTAGTGATCATACTGATGAACACTTCCAAGTCAGAATTTCTTATATAGTTTTATATTCCAAACAAACTATATCAGCATATTTGTGTTTCTTTGGTTTGGTTTGGTTTTGTTCTAAAATATGCTCCCTATTACACACAGAATCACAGAATCACTATGTTGGAAAAGAATCATTGAATCATTGAATCATAGAATAACCAGGTTGGAAGAGACCCACTGGATCATCTAGTCCAACCATTCCCATCAATCACTAAAGCATTTCCCTTAGAACCTCATCCACCTGTCCCCTAAACCCCTTCAGGGAAGGTGAATCAACCCCCTCCCTGTTCAGCCTGTTCCAGTGCCCAATGACCCTTTCCATGAATATTTTTTTCCTCATGTCCAGCCTAAACCTCCCCTGGAGGAGCCACCACTTCATCCTGTACTACTGCTGTGTCCCATGCCACCACTCTTTCATTCCGCTCCACTCTCGCCCCGTGCCAGAGCCTTGTCTCATGAAACCACCTTGTCCCATGCCACCACTGCCTCCTCCTGTGCCCCCACCTTCTCCTGTGCCTCTGCCTCATCCCACACTCCCATGCCACCTCCTTGTCCCATGCTACTACCTGGACCTGGGTCCCCACCTTATCCCAGGCCCCCACACTGTCCCTCGCCCCCTCCCACTCCACCGTTACCACAGGATCTGGGAAAACACACACAAGATCATTGAGTCCAACCATTCCTATCAATCACTAAACCATGCACATCAGCACCTCATCCACCTGGTCTTTTAAACACCCCCAGGGATTGTGATTCAACCACCTCCCTGGGCAGCCTGTGCCAGTGCCTAATGACCCTTTCAGTGAAATTTTTTTTCTGATGTCAAGCCTGAACCACCCCTGGTGGAGCTTGAGGCCATTTCCTCTGATCCTTTTTGTTCTGACAGTACTGACAATACTGTCATTGTAATGCATAAACCCTTAAAAACACTGAACCTTCTTCCTGCCAAATGTGCAGCATTTGTAGTAGTGACATATCCAATAGAAGAAAACCACAATTGTGTTCTTAAAGGAGTTCAAGATGTTAGACCATATACACATAGACATGGGAAATGTCTTGTCATGTAGGTCATTTTGTTGCCAAGAATACTGTCATAGCCCAAAGACAACAGGAAGTAGAATTGTTATCATCTAAACTCTGAGGAAGTCAGGAATGTTTCCTAAGTCTCTAATATTTGTTAGCAATTGAATCTCCAAGGACTTTGAACTACAATTAAAAAATGTAGCAGATGACTTCATAGAACAGCTTGAAAAGGAACATAACAATATATTGTTTCAGGTACAGCTAAAAATACACATAACTGTGCCGTCAGCTATCTATTTCAGTCACACAAACCTCTCATCTCTGTTCACACTATTGTTGCTTAAAAATCTATTGCTTATTTCCACACTTCCACATTCAATTGTGCATGAAAAAATGAGGACATATGTAAAACATGAGAGAAAAAAAAAGCATGTCCTCTTTCAGAGGTACCATTAAAGGTTTATCATTACAGGGTTATCAAAACATTCAATCGAGAATGGAAATTGTAAAAAGTGAGAAGTTAGTGTGAAACATTCGACTACATAAGTTCCTTCTCACCTCAAAATTTTCTTTTTTCTCCCTTTTCCTTCCTCTTCAGCTTTAAGATTTAATTCACTTCAGAGTGGAAACATATCCTAAATTTCCTTAAATATATAAACATAAAATATTGTGGCCATATATTTTGGGGGGAAAACCCTCTAAAATAAAAGCAAACCAAAAGCAAACAAACCCGCAAAAGAAACAAAACCAAAAACATCACAAAATCATTTATAGCTGGTGCTGTGAAGATATATCTAGCAACTGTAGGGATAAAATGAGAACTAACTGTATTTGAGTAGTGAAACCATTGTGATTCTGTCTATTTTATTAAAGTTATACCCTTCTTCTAGAAGAACAAGAAGTGTACTAATAAGAATAATTTTGTCTCATACTATGAAAAAAAACAACCAACAAACTCAAATTAAAAAAAACAAACCAACAAACCAAAACATAAAAGAAGTTTTAAGCATATTATTGGACTGCTCTTTTCTGACAAAATTATCACAAACATTACTAGGTTCTTGTTTTGTTCTCCATGATGATAAAATTGTTCTGTGTATATTTACGTATATATAAATTTTACTGCTGACTCAATTTTTAAGCTTGTTCTTGTCTGTTCTAATAAATGCACTTTTGTCCTGGAAAACTGTCCATCTATATTTTTACTTGGACTTAGATGAGAATTAGTCAGATGATTAGAACCCATACACGAAAAAATCTACACATGGAAAATGTCTTTATTATTTAAAGCCTAATAAACCCTGAATTTCACCAAATTTGCTGACATAGTACATAGAACAGAACCCTGGGTATTTCTAATTCCATCAAAATACAGATAAAATATTATTTTGAACTAATGGAATGATCATATCAATAAGATTTTTTTTTTCTATTGAACATTCTAAAAAATACTTTGGCATGAATAACGGTACATGTTTACATATGAAGTTATTTTTCTACTCATTTGCACACTACCATCTGAGATAAATGTATTCCTGATGCACACAGTCACAGTTCAGAACTCTATTCTTTTTCTCTCAAACAACCTCATGAAGATTATAGTTTTTATTGAAAAGAAACATATTTTGTGCATAAATTAATGACAGAGTTGTGGGAAGTTTCATCCTCTTGAAGAATGATGACAGTATTTCTGACAGTAACTTCATTATAAATCAACGCACAAGAGAGTTAGGTGACTTTATATGTTGATTTTTGACTTCAAGGTCATTTTCTCTGTCATGACAGTTGAACAAGCTGTCTTACTACTTTGACCAACAACTTCTGAAGCCATCGGTCAAAGTTTAGATTTCAGGGCTTGTCTCTGGATCAGTTGCAGTTCACCCTTTCTCATACTTGCACATCTGACCATGCAAAGTTATCTCCATGACAAGCAAATGGGCTCCCCAGGAAGCTGGAAGTATTATTCATATTTAACAAGAGATATTTTTTGTTACCCAAGATGTCAAGTCATGGAATCTAATATCTATTGATAATGAAATAAGGCCCTTAAGGCTGTGGAAGAGAGATGACTATTTATATAGAGGAACTATGTTTAACACAGAATTCCTATACTGTCAATGAAAAGATTGATTTCATAGAATCATAGATTCATAGAATTATTAAGTTGGAAAAGATCTTAGAGATCATCAACTCCAGCCATATCTGCCTGCTACTAAATCAGGTCCCTAAGTACCTCATCTACCCACTTTCTAAACACCTCCAAGGATGGTGACTCAACCACCTCCCTGGGCAGTCTATTCTAGTGCTTTCTGGGAAGAAATTTTTCCTAATGTCCAATCTAAACCTCCCCTGGTGCAGCTTGACACCATTCCCTCTTGTCCTGTCACCTATAACTTGGGAGAAGAAACCAACACCCACCCCTCTGCAATCTCCTACATAAAGGTAACTGTAGAAAGCAATAAAGTCCACCCTCAGCCTCCTCTTCTCTGAGCTAAGCAACCCCAACTGTTTCAGTTGCTCCTCATAAAACTTGTTTTCCAACCCCATTGCTGGTTTTACACTCTTCTCTGGACATGCTCCAGGACCTCAATATCTTTCTTATTGCAAGGGTCCCAAAACTGAACGTGGTTTTCAAGGTGCAGCCTCACAAGTGCAGAGTACATGGGGAGAATCACTTCCTTGGTCCTTCTGTACACACCATTATTTATCCAAACCAAGATGCTGTTGGTCTTCTTGGCCACCTGAGCACACTGCTTATTCATGTTCAGTCAGCTGCTGACAAACACCCCCATGTCTTTCTCTGACAGGCAGCTTTCAAACTTATTTTTCACTCTTCCCCAAGCCTGTAGTACTGCATGAGGTTTTTGTGTCCCAGGTGTAGGACTCTGCACTTGGCCTTGTTAAACCTCATCCCATTGGCATCAGCCTATCAATCCAGCCTGTTCAGATCCCTCTTTAGAGCCTCCCTACCCTCCAACAAATGAAGACTTCCTCCCAGTTTAATATCACTCACAAACTTGCTAAGGTCCCCTCATATAGGTTGTTGATAAAGATAATGAACAGGACTGGACCAAGCACTGAGCCCTGGGGAACACCATTTATGATTGGCCTCCAGTTGGAGTTAGCTCCCTTTACCATCACCTCTTGGGCTGAGCCATCAAGCTAGATTTTAACCCAGTAGAGGGCATGCCTCTCCAGCCCCATGGTAGTCAATTTCTCAAGTAGGATACTGTGAGATGCTGTGTCAAAGGCTTTACAGACGTCCAAGTGCACTATATCCACCTCATTTCCCTCATCCACCTAGCAGGTCCTTGTCATAGAAGGTGGTCAAGTTAGTTTGTCAGGACCTGCCTTTCCTAAACCCAGGCCCAGTGGGCCTGATCACCTGGTTCTCCTGTATGTGTTGTGAGATGTCACCCAAGATGACCTACTCCATGACCTTCCTTGGCACCGAAGTTGGACTGACAGGTCTGTAGTTTCCTGGATCCTCCCTCCAGACCTTCTTGTAAATGAGTGTAACATCTGCTAGCCTCCAGAACAAAGGAACTTCCCCAGCCAGCCAGGACTACTGGTAGATGATGGAAAGAGGTTTGGCAAGCACCTCCACCAGCTGCCTTAATACTCTTGGGTGAATCCCATTCAGCCTCATAGACATGGGAATATCTAATTTGCTGAGCAGGTCTCTAACTATTTCCTCTTGTAGTAAGGGAGCTTTGTTCTGCTCTTCCTCCCCATCTACTGGTTTGTGAGGCTGAGTATCCACGGAATATCTCACCTTACTATTAAAAACTGAAGCAAAGAAGGCATTAAGTACCTCAGCCTTATTGTCATACTTTCTCACTATTGTGATATCTAGTATGTGTGCTTTGTTTTTATCATTCTCTGAGTCCATCAAAATGTTTGTAGTATGAATTTAATTCTAAGCATTCTTGTGTTTACTTTGTTCATTGTCCTTGTTCATTTATTCCTAAGAGCTTAATTATAATTTGCCAATGCAGTGGAAGTATTGTTCAAGTTTCCTTTTGACTTGTTTATTATTTGCTGTGTTGGTGCTGACAAGTGTATTTAAGACTTTCTTCAAGCCAAGACAGTAAGGAAAAAGTCCATAGAAATGTTTCAGAGAGCATACACTTGCAGTAGCCAAATCAGTAATTCATGATAATATATAAGAAGTATAGCTGTCTCCTAGCTGTGTGTAGAGTGCAATGATATCTTTCAGAACTGGGAAATCCAAGCCAAGTTTCAGAACAGATCATAGTTTACCTTTGTAACGAATATTGACAGCACAAACATAGTGTTACATGTATTCTACTTAAGAAATAAAGAAATAAGACAAACTATTTGAGCCTTGATAACAACCGTCATATACAATATTATATTTATATGAATATGTCATACTAATACATGGAACTCAGTTTTTTATGTAATCTTTATTAAATATATAATATTTACATATAAACCTGAGAAATAAATTTTACTTCTTCTGCATTGTCTTTTGTTGTTACCACTCCTTAAAATTTTTCAGAAATTATGAAAAAATAATCCAATAAATTTTAAAGCATTATAATTGATGAAGATATGAAGTTGTCTAACCCAAGAAATATAAAGCACATTAAGAAGTGAAAGAAGTGATTAGAGCTGTAGTTCTGCAATAGCCACACCCCCAAAAAGAACAAATAAGAAAAAATGCCCTGTAGCTAAACTCAGCTATTAGACTCTCACAGTTTTACAGTTTCTGAACAAGTGCACTGAATAACAAGATCAATTACATGATATTTAGACTATTGTTATTTCATTTATTAAAACAAACAAAACCAATCTTATCTGTTTGGAAGCCTATGGCTTATAAGTTTCAAATGAAAAATCCTAGTTTGTCCACATAGAAAAAATGTTATAATTATGTAAGAAATATATTGCTATATTATGGTGAATATATATTAAAAACCCTTAAGTTTTTCATTACTAGCATTGCAAACTGTTTTCTTTTCACTAATAAATGGTAAGATAGCATGGTTTGTATGCTGATTCAGCTTCTTCATACTGGGTAGGAAATATGACCAACAGGCTATCATTGTAAGATTACATAGATTTTGAAAATAACAAGTGTTTCAAAAGATTTCACTACTCTGAGAGCAATTCCATGATGACATATTCATTGAGGAATAAATTTAATTTACACTTTATCCAGTAGGAGTGCCATTAGGGAGGAGGAAAAATTAAGTCCTGGATTCCCATCAAAATAAAACGTTTTTGTTGAACTAGAAGTATAGTTATATTTTACCCCTTTTTATTGTCTTCCCACTCACTCTGCATGTATAGTTGTGTCACAATGTAATGGATTGCTGTCAAATAATTAAGTAACACACTGGAAAAAATAACAAGGTTCAGTGAGTTTCTTCACTGAAATTCTTCAAATACCATGTATGTTGAAGAAACAGGAACTTGCTCAGATAAATGCAGAATTCTCCTGAAGCAGAGATTAGTGGGGAAAAAAATCTATAAATTCAAAAACTCATTCTGTCTAT
This sequence comes from Piaya cayana, assembly GCA_013389865.1. Lineage (NCBI taxonomy): Eukaryota > Metazoa > Chordata > Aves > Cuculiformes > Coccyzidae > Piaya > Piaya cayana. The sequence continues at coordinate 22,443 of WAAB01005568.1, forward strand.
ATGTCAGTAAATCAGGGAGTATTTGCCTTATAGACTTTAAACCAAAAGTAGTATCACAAATAACGGGTAAACTGAATGACTGAGGAAGCTGGATATGGGGTTTTCAGAAATGGAAAAGTCAGACTACTACATCTCTACCTTGAAAGGTGCTGAGAGTCCACTAATTTCAAAGAAAATGAGGTCACTTATTTAGATATTTAAGCAAAGACCTAAAGGTTAACTTGACAATTTTTATCATTCTTTGTAAAATTATGAGGATATAAATGCTTGGTGTCTGTCAGGGCAGCCTGAATGCTTTGTGCCTCAAACATTTTGTCACAGCAGGCATTATAACCACACGGCTTCCCCTGAAGTGGGCTCTTCCCGTCCACCCCCTCCACCCTTGGGGCTCTCTTGTGGAGCCGAAAAGGAAGGGGAAGCGCAGGGGTGGGGGCAATCGCCACACAGCCAGCACTGTGGAGTTGCCACTCTGCTAGTGGGCCAGGGGGTCACCACACTGCTGCGGGGAATGGTCACCTCGTGGCCATGCAGAGGGGATGTACAGCCACTGTGCTGGGCAGGAGCCTTGAGTGCTCCTCTCCACGCTCTCTGCTGTGCCTGCACTGAAATACAGACCTGCACCGGAGCAACCCAAACCACACGACCGGACCACGTGGTGATACCATCTCTATTTCTCTTTCTGTCTTTTCTCCCTACCTCCCCTCTCCCCCTGACCTCACTATGTGTGTGTCTGCTCGGATCGTAGGGGTTTTAAGCCACTGGGGATTTATTTCTGTGACTCCGGGTGGCTGCGTACCTCAGCTCATTTTTGTGCCTTCTGTAATAAATACTATTTTATATTCACCCTGGGAGAAGCCCTTAAATCTCTGGATTGCTACACAGACAAATGACCATCATGTTTCCTCTCCCCTTTGTTTGGGTTGAGACAGTGTCTTCATAATAATTCAGATTTTCAAATTCTGAAGGCGAAACTGCAAAACTATGGAAAAAAATCCTGTGCAACTGAGATTTTAATCCATACTAGTGACCAATAAAACTTTTGTAGATATCACAGTGTTACGTACACACAGAGCTGAGCTACTTTTGTGGGGGAAAAAAAAAGTATGCACTTACACACAGTTAAAAAAACCCCCACGCAAACAATGGTATACATCCTACTGACCTAGTAAGGAAACAAGTAAAGCATGGGTTCATTTCAACTTGTAAACAAACCTGGAGCCTCTGCTTTGAAAATAATGAAAATTAGGTTTAAATAAAAAAGGTTATTTATCAAGTTCTGTAAGTAACATCAGTACATTAGCCACAAACTGCTTTCTCTTGAGTACTTTGGAAATTTCTGAAAAATGGTTATGGTCTACTAAAAACAGTACAGCTCTACTGATCTGTTGACTGACTTTGTCTAAAAAACATTAAAAAATATAAGGATTTTTAAAATAGTCATAATCATGATAAATACAAAAAATATGCCATAATCTGTCCTGTTTCTGAAACAAAGTATTCCTAAGGCTTAAGAAAATAAGATTAAACATTTAAATGAACAAGAACAACAAAAAATCTTCACTTATGTTTGAAAGGTCATAGTAGTGCTATCAGGTGCAGCCCTTTATTTAGCAGATAGTTATACTATTTGCCTCTTCCATCAGCTTGTCTAATATTAATTTTACCATAAATCTCTATTTCTTTTTGAAATTTCTAGGGTTTTTTTTTGTCTTTATGCCATCTTCATGTGGCTTTTTTAATGTCTATACTATATAAATGTATTTTGTTGTAATATTTTCTTTACATTTAAATTTTTCTCTTTTCCCCCTGAATGTTACTCTGTTCCCAAAGCACTTAGAAAGAACATCTGTATCTGTTTCTTAGAATTATCTTTGATATGAAGGCTAAACTAGTCTTGACAGACACTGGTCTTAGAATTAAAAAGCAGATTATATAAAATGAAAGAAAAATACTCTCAGAGGTAAATCACTGATCTTGCAGAAGGAAAACGAGAGAGAACAAAACAAATCAATAACAGAAAAGTAAGGAAAAATACAAGATTTTTTTTTCTAGAAACTCCTGAGATTTTTAGGAAAACATAAAAGTTAATTTGTGTTGACTGAAACAGTCTGTATTGGGTGTAGCTGACAATGTTTTGGTGTTAGGGAGTCACAAGGACAGCCTCTGTGAGAAGAGATCAGTGGTTACCCAGCACTTGATACAGTTGGTTCCAATCATCTCCTGTGAGATCCACAATGGATGTGCTGCAGAACACATCTGGCTGATCTAGCTGAGCCCATGTACCACACGTGGTGTGTAAGAATATATTTAATACATTTAAGAGAAGGAAAAATACATTGGACAGAGAATTAAGAAGGGAACAAAACAGGAATGAGAAATAATATAGGAAACACAAAGGCCAGAGGGACTGGAGTTGTTCCTGGCAAAGCACGTGTTTCCCTGAGGAGATTGCATCCTGTGGGGCACTCAAGCCAGAGTATAGTAAAAGAATGGGAGAGAAGGAGTGGCAGGGAAAAAAAATCCTAGGTCCTGCCTGCAACCCCTCCTGCAGTGCCCAACTAACTGTAACTAAGTGGGGAAGGGAGGTGCTTGGAGTGAAGCTGGGACTGTGAGAGAAATTGAGCATGTAAAGTAGGAAAAGTGTTTTCCCAAATTGTGAAAATGTTTGTTTCTTTTTCTGTTTTGTTGGTTTTACTCCCCACTACCCAAATCAGTAGTTAAATATACCCTCACAACATCCTCTTGGACAGGTTTCCCAACTATGGCATGAGCAGTCAAATGGTGTGCTGGGTGAATAACTGGGTGAAGGGCAAGATTTAGCCAGCAGCAGTGTTCCTCTGTATTCAGTTCTAGGGCCATTTCTATTCAGTGTATTTATCAGTGATCTGGAGGCAGGAGTTGAATGCACTATTAGTAAGAAGGACTTGAGGGTGCTGGTGAATGAGAATCTCAACATGAGCCAGCAGTGTGCACTGGCAGCCCAGAAAGCCAACCGTATCCTGGGCCACATCAAAACAATTGTCGCTAACAGCTCAAGAGAGGTGATTCTGTCCCTCTACTCTGCTTTTGTGAGCAATACATCCTAAAACCAATATTTTGATCGAAAATAGAGTAAAACCCTCATGCCATAACAACTTCTATCAGTTCCAGATACGAACTGCATTTGTATTCACAGAATGGTAGAATCACAGAATTCTTTAGACTGGAAAAGATTTTTAAGGTCATCAAGTCCATAAACCTAACACCATACAGCCTGCCACTAAACCACGTCCCTAAAAGCCATATCTGCAAGTCTTTTAAACACCACCAGGAGCTGTGACTCAACAATTCCCCTGAGTAGCCTCTTCCAATACTTGATAATACTTTTGGTGAAAAATCCAATCTAAACCTCACTGGCACAACTCAAGGTCATTTTCTTTTATCCTATCACTTGCTACTTGGGAGAACAAACTAACTGACACCAACGTCACTGCAACTTTCTTTCATATAGTTGTAGAGAGCAATAAGATCTTCCCTGAGTCTTCATTTCTCCAGGCTAAACAATCTCAGTTTTCTCAGCCAGTCTTAAAAGACTTGTTCTCTTAACCCTTCCTCAGCTTTGTTGCTCCTCTTTGGATGGACTCTAGCACCTTAATATCTTTCTTGCAATGAGGGGATCAAAATTGATCACCACTGCTGAGCACAAAGAGACAATTTCTTCCCTAGTCCTGCTGCAAGCACTCTTTCTGATAGAAGTTAGGATGCTTTTGGCCTTATTGACCATGTGGACATACTACATGGTCATAGTCAGCTGGCTGTTGACCAACACTACCAGGTCCTTTTCCACAGGAGGTTTTCAGAACACCCTTCCCCAAGCCTGTACAGGGCTGTTATCAGTCAAGAAGGACTTGAGTGTGCTGTTGGATGAGAAGCTCAAAATGAGCTGGCAGTTGTGCACTCACAACCCAGAAAACCAACCTTATCCTGGGCTGCATCAAAAGAAGTGTGACCAGCAGGTTGAAGGAGGTAATTCTGCCCCTCTACTCTGCTCTCATTAGACCTCACCTGGAGTACTGTATTCAGTGCTGGAGTCATCAGCAAAGGAAGGACATAAGAGCGAGTCCANAATCAGGAAGGGATGATTACCAAGAGGTGCAGTAATAGGATGAGGGATAATAGTTTTATCTGAAAGAGGGGAGACTTTGATTAGATATTAGGAAGAAGTGTTTTACTGTGAGTATGATAAGACCCTGGAAGAGACTGCCCAGAGAAGTCACGGATGTCCCATACTTGGAGGTGTTCAAGGTGAAGTTGGATGTGTCTTTGAACAGTCTGATCTGGAGAAAAGTGCCCTGGCTCATGGCAGGCAAGTTAGAACTAGATTATCTTTAAGGTCCTTTCCAACCCAAGCACTGATTCTATGATTCTATAGACAGAATTTGCAAAGTTCACTGCAACAGAAGAATCTCCAAGCCCAACTCAGCCTGTTCAGTTGTACTGTTTATTCCAGAGATTTCTAGCCAGAGATTTTTATTGTGACCCAAACTTATTCCTAAAAGAAACCCAAATAAAAACCATTCAAGCTCAAAACTTTAAAAATTATGGGTGTGAGCCAATGCAATATTACCGTTAAATTCTGATGTGTAATCTCAAAATTGTCATTGTAAGTTCAGTCTTGATGTATAACAGTTTTAAAATATGTGATGTTCACAACTATACATCATCTTTCATTTTAGAGCTTGATTGTTAAAACAAGTCATAATACACTTCTTGTATGAATTGGAGCAAAAATCTAGAGGTTTTTTGGGGGTTTATTTTGTCCTAACTTATCATGGAGAAAATAAATATGCTCTTAATAACACTATGTTAGCTTCACAGTCTCCAGTGTATGCAAAATTTCCTGCATGAGTTTAGTGGTTTAAGTTCCTTTGTTTTCACTTACGAATTTCCTGAGAGTTGCATCAGTCACTGAGTGGAACTGTTCCAAGGCTGGCTCAATCCATAGCAGCAGGTCTTGTTGCAGAAGGGTTTTCCTGAGGCAGGAAAATGCTACATCAGTGTATGCAGGAGCTGACAGCTCTGGTGAGGCATGGGCACTGCCAGAGCAATGGCACCCTGCCCCCTCTATCAAAAAAAGCAGCTTAGGGAGAGCTACCAACCAGGTGCACTGTCAAGAGAGTTGTGGCAAATCAGCCAAGGTATGACAGTTTGTGTGGCAGATGGCATAGAGGGGCTCACAGGAAGGACATAGTCACTCTACCAGCTCAAAAGGTGAATTCATTCAGTGGCCTTCACCCTCTCAGAAGGAGTTTAGCTATAGTATGAACTCAGTTTTTCGACTGGGAAATTCA
>WAAB01005569.1:0-40434 GCA_013389865.1 Piaya cayana
CTGGGTAGCCTGTTCCAGTGTCCTGTTCCAGTGCCTGTTCCGGAAGAGAAGTAACCGCCCCAATTTAAACAAGCCCACAATTATTACGCTAGCCCAGATGGCAATATTCGTTCTATTACTTCAAAATGGTTGGGAAAGAAAAAAATAATTTCCTCCTCCTCAAAAAAAAAAAGCAAGTTTCCCTTTTCAACAATGGAATCACAGCAATTGAGTTGGCTGTTGCACCTCTTGCTTGGTTGTGGGAGTGCAGTGATAGGATGAGGGGGAACAGTTTTAAGATGAAAGAGGAAAGACTGAGGTAAGATTATAGGAAGAAAATTTCTCCTCTGAGGTGGTTAGGCATTGGCACAAGTTTCCCAGTAAAGTTGCAGCTGCCCCATCCCTGGAGGCGTTCAAGGCCAGGTTGGATGGGGCTTTGAGCAACCTGATCCAGTGGAAGCTGTCCCTGCTCATGGCCAGGGCATTGGAAATGGGTGATCTTTAATGTTTCTTCCAATTCAAACTGTTCTGTGATTCCGATTCTATGATTTCTGAGCTTAGAGAGGAAGGTAGCAGCCTGTTGGCTGGAGGCAGGGCTTTACTTCTTTTTTCAAAGGATGATATCAGTTCAGTAGCAACAAGCGATGCAACACTTGAGCGAGGATGCCACTGCCCTCTACCGAGAGAGATGTGATTGTTTCTTTCCAACTGTTTCACCTGTCAGCAAAACCAGCAAGTTCATCCGTGAGAAAGCAAGAGTGCAAGGAATTGCCCTCTCTTTTCTAAAACGTCTGTTGATCTGTATCTCTTTCATCAAATATTTTGAAAACACCTCATGAAAAGTAAAGAGGAGCAAGGGTTGTTATGCATGAAATCTTGACATGATGATAGCAGGAACTGTGAAAACTTGAAGCAGAGTTTTTAAAAAGCAGTCTTTATGATTTGTAAACACTTCAGGCACCCTCAATAATGTGATGTCTGCTGGAGCTAGTTTTCAGTTTTCCTGCCAAAATTCAATCACGCGTCAGCAGAACAGGCTGAAGTCCTCCAGTGTCTTAATTTTTTTTTAACTGCAGCACCCTCCTGACTGAATTTTGACCTCAGTCTTACATCCACAACATTTTTTCTCGTTATGAAAAAATGAAATCTCATTTATTGCTATATTTATAACCAGCTTTACATGATAGGTCTAACATGACTGTTGGCTTGGCTTGGTTTGGTTTAAGAATGAAAATATTTAAGTGAAACTTGTAACTATTTTTTAACCACCTGAGGGAGCTCTTTCATTTATATTTTTGGCTGTTGCTGTAGTACATCTCGTTGGGAAAGTATAACCCAGAGTTTTAAACAGCTTATTATAGGACATACGACACTTTACTAAAATATGTGAAAGTATTCAGGCTCTCAAGTCCCGGACTTTAAAGCCCAAATAGACGCTTTCAATGAATTAATCATTCTGGTCAATAAATGCAGGCACCTAAAGCAGCCACAGCTACTTGGATCCCAGGGCTGACTGACACCAGAAATCTTAAAATAGAAAGTAAATTAGAGTTACATAGAATTAAAAGTAGGCAGCATTAATCACACCTATTTTGCAGCAGTGCCAAAGACAATAGGAAGGAACAGATTCAGGCACAGATTTTATAGCGGGGTTGTGAAAGCCTCATCCCTCTGCCTCGCCTCCCATCATCCCCACCTCTCCATGAGAGGGGACACCACAGGCCATGCTGGTGCCTCCCCTGGCCTGCACAGACCCTATCAGCATCATATGGGTGTATCCATTCACCCTGGACAGCACATAAGCATTAACAGCAAGGGCTTTCCTTTCCACTGAGCCGATAGGCGCAAGGCAGGCTTAGCCATTGAGAACTGCATGAAGTGTGTCTGCAGTCACCAGTGCACACATGAGAGATCTCTAAATTGTGATGCAGGCTGCCTGGGGATGGGGGGAATATAGAGAGAAGAAATGGAAAAGGGGGAAGCAAGTGGTGCTGCAGAAATCAAGTTGCTGCCTGGCACAGGGTGGGTGAGAACATGTGACGCTTAAGCAAAAGGCTGGGGTGTCAGGGCCACAGGTTCCCACGTCAGCAAACGACCACGCAGTGATTCAGCAAGGAGTGCTCAGCAGCTGCTGTGGTTCGGCATTGGTTGAGTAATGCAAGGGCCCGTGGAAAACATTCTAAAGCATCAAGATTTTAAGCACCATGGTGACAAGCAGAGTAAATGACAGAGCTGACAAAACACTGCAGTAATTTGGACCAGTGAAGACAAAGGCAGAGATTTAAGGTCGAAATGCTTTCTTCCAACTTCTTGTGCAAAGGATGGAAAGAATGGTAACAAGAGTGGCTGCTTTGATTTTCACCCTCAGTGAGTTGCAGTAAACAGCCTCCAAATGGAAGGGAAGGTAATCTGTGAAAGAGCTCTGCTAGCTGCTAGGAAGAAACCAAGAGCCCAGGGTGAAAGTTGAGTGCCCGTAGCACTGTGCTGCTTTGACCAGGGAGATCATAGAATCATAGAATAACCAGGTTAGAAGAGACCCACTGGATCATCAAGTCCAATCATTCCTATCAAACACTAAACCATGTCCCTCAGTGCCTCATCCACCTGTCTTCTAAACACCTCCAGAGGCACTGGAGGTGTTTGGATTTGTCAAGAGGCACTAGTAAAATTTGATGGCACGTATCCAGCACCTCTTCAAGGCAAAATAAGGAAAGGAAAATGACCAGCTTTGAAGGTTATGTGCACTTTACTTTATATTAAAGGTATCCCATCTTCCCACCATTCAGAGTTATGGGCTTGTAATTCTGATGAAACACTTTCATCAACAATTGGCTGAACTTCAGGAAAGTTTTGGATGTAGTATTGTTTGGTTTTTTTCCTTTCCAACGATGCTGGCACCACATGTAACTTCACTGTAAGTAGCTAGCACAGTATTTTCAGCATGATGACACCAGTGATCACATACAGCCTGATTTCAGAGCCTCTCTAAGCAGTATTGTATTAAAATTGACTTCTTAAGAGCGGGTCAAAGTTATGTGAAAATTCCCAGTGCTATCACCCACACTGCTGTTCACACTTCAGCAATGACATGATTTTTTTTTTAATTTTTACAGCAGTTTTCCTATTAAGCATCATGAAAGAAGGGCGGTGGTATAATTGTGTGAACACACTAACTGAATCACAAGAAGGATGTTGAGGCTCTGGAGCAAGTCCAGAGAAGAGCAATGAAGCTGGGGAAGGGGCTGGAGAACAGGCCTTATGAGGAATGGCTGAGAGAGCTGGGGGTGTTTAGCCTGGANCAGTGGGTCTCTTCAACCTGGTGATTCTATGATTCCTTCCAGCCTGGCACTCCACAGCTCTGCTCTGCGTGTCCACAGGTTATTTAGAACCACTTCGAAATGGTTCCAGCAGTTAAATCTGCATCTTAGGTGTGTGTTGGTCAAAACAAATTAATTTTATTCACAAGCCTGATGAGGTGAAATGCAATAGAGACGTTTCAATGCTTCACTGCAGCTTTGTCCCTTGGTTGGGGATGCTCTTTCAAGACACACGTGGGGACGCGCTGTGCACAGCTCAGGCCTGGAGCGCTGAGGAGGAGGAGGAGGAAAGACGTAAGCGGGGCGGTAGGAAATTAACAGCTTAAGCCTCCTGACTTTGGGAAAACGTTCCCGTTCGGGCAGTAAAACGCGGCTCCTGAGGTTACTCGAGTTTGTTGGCTGGTGACACGTTCCAGTGACTCACTGGTGTCACGAGCCCGGGGAAAGAGAAAGCGGGGGCACCAACCCGGCCCTTCACCCAGTTTGTGCCCTTCTGGAGCACAGAGCGGGGACGACCCCCCCCCCCCATCCCCCTCCCGCCACGCTCCTGCTCGCCCCTCGCAGCTCACGGGGGTCGGGGCGCCACTCAAACCGGCTCCGGTTTAACTTTCCCCTATAAATATACCCCCCCGGCTCCCGCCCCGCCGCCTTTCCAGAGGCTCCCCGGGGAGAACGCGGGCTTGCAAGGGGCCTGGGCGCGGTGCTCCTTGAACAACCCTCGCGGTCCCTCTGAAGGACGAGGACAGAGGAGGCTGCCAGGTCCCTCAGCCTTGACTCCCGCGGCCTCCCTCTTCCTGGCAGCGAGTTCTCTACGTGCGGGGGGGCGTAGGGAGGAGGGGGTGGTCACGGCCGCCTCGCGTCCCCGGGGAGGATAAAGGGTCGGGGAGCTACCCCGTCCCGGAGAGCGGGGAGAAGGGGTGAGGGGCAGGGCAGGAAACCGCGGAGGACGCGCGCCCCACGTGCGTGTGACGCGTCCCGGCGGCGCCGCGCGGCCCCTCCCCGCGGGGCCCTGGCGGCCAATGGGCGGCGCCGCTGCTCCCCCCCGGGCGGTGACGCGCGCGCCCCGGGCAGAGGCCCCGGCGGGAAGCGGAGGCGGCGGCTCGGGTGCCCGCGGGTGACGGTCCCGGGGCTCGAGGGGGTTCGCGTTCTCCCGCAGCCCCGCCGCGCGTGCCTTAGGGGGATCGGCGGGGCAGGAGGCGGCTCCCAGGGCTCGGGCGCGCCTGAAGCCCGCGGGTTCCCGTATCCCGTCCTTTCCCCTCCTGACGCTGCAGGTGAGCCCACGGTGCACCTCGAATCCTGGGGTCAGTTCTGAGCCCCTCAGCACAAGAAGGATGTTGAGGCTCTGGAGTGAGTCCAGAGAAGAGCAACAAAGCTGATGAGGGGGCTGGAGAACAAGCTCATGGGGAGCTACTGAGAGAGCTGGGGGTGTTCAGGCTGGAGAAGAGGAGGCTGAGGCGAGACCTCATTGCTCTCTACAACTACCTGAAAGGTTATAGAGAGGAGGGAGCTGGGCTCTTCTCCCAAGTGACAGGGGGCAGGACAAGAGGGAATGGCCTCAAACTCTTCCAGGGGAGGTTCAGGCTGGACTTTAGTAAAAAATTCTTCACAGAAAGGGTCATGAGGCACTGGAACAGGCTACCCAGCGAGGTGGTTGACTCGCCTTCCCTGGAGGTGTTTAAGGGATGGGTGGACGAGGTGCTGAGGGACAAGGTTTAGTGATTGATAGGAATGGNTACGCTGCTCATTCCCTGGAGATGATAACGCCTTGTGTTCGGTGTGATCTGTTCTGGTTCTGCAATCCCCCCTGTCTCTCCCCATCTCAAACGCAGGGTCAGACAGAGCTGGAGCCAGAGCTCCAAATCCGCAAGAGCTTTGACTGTTGTTAAGTTCATAATAACATTTAAATTAGACCTTGGAAAATAACAATTTCTGGCAAAATTAATCTGTATGCGTTTAAGTGGGAATTATGTTGTGTCCCAGCTCTTGATGGAGATCACTGCCTCCTGTTGCCTGGGCCCCACAAAGGATGCTCACTCTGAAACTCTTTAGATGAGTCTAAGAGAACTCGTTTGCTGGCATTTTCCGTATTGCTGCCCTGCTGGGGATGGAGCACCCGGGTTAACGCTATGCCCAGGGGCTGAAGGAAAACGCTGGGAGACCTGGAAGGTGTTGGGATAAGGTTATTGTTTAGCAGAAGCGGTGTTGGAGGCAGGAGGTGGCTTGCTGGCTCCTGAGCCTTTTGAAATGCAAAGACGTGCTTCCCATAGGATGTTATTTTTCTCCTAAGGCAAACTTGTAATTACAGGTATTTCGAAAGGGAAGATGGAGAAAGAGAAACTCAAGGTATCCTTTCATCTTTTAGGACTGTGTAATGCAATCACGCCTATAAAATCAGGGAGTTTCTGCTGGGAGATCTGATTGCAGGACCCGTTTGTGCCTCTGTGCCCTGCAGAAGTGCCCATAGTGGAGTGAAAGGAGCGATTGTGCTAGTTGTGAAGAGTATTTTCCTTTAAGTGGTGAGCATTTTGGACCTATTATGGTATTGGCTCTACGTGGTGATTGATGTTGTTCTAGCAGAGATTTGAGGGAAGAAGGTCTGATGCCTTCTTTAGGCGCTGATGACTGCGTAGGTATTGTAATGTTACGCCTCTTGTCTTACGGAAACTAGACTGGGAGAAATGTTTGGGTTTGTAGAGTCTCCCTAGAACAGTTCTTATTTCATGTGAAAAAAAGCATTTTCGTGATCCCTTGGCCTATCTGAATTTAATAACTCTTAAACGCTTCAGTTGTGGGGGTTTTTTTCACCCACACATGATTTTTCTTACCCCCTTCCTGTGACTCTTTATTTCCTTCTTGTTACCCCTTCAGTCGGATACTCTAACCAGTCTGCAAGGGAGAGGAAGGAGTGATGCTGTCACCTCGTGAAAGGATTGAAAAGTGTACTGAGAAGAGGATGAAACTCATAGCCTTCTGTTAGATCTGGAAAACCTGCACCTTTAAGGACAAATTTGGCTCACAAGAACAGCTTAAACTGGATCAGAAGACAGTGGAGGGCTTACCAGTGGCCTAGGGAGTAGCTTATTAGTGTGTGAACACAAATGGCAACTTGATTTAAAGACTGAAGTGCTTTGCTGTCCCAATCTCTGCCTGGTTATAAGCCCCAGGTGGGCAAAATTATCCTTGGCTCTCATGCTCTCTCATCATGTGCCTGTACCTGTACTGGAAACTGTGGGAAAGCTGGGAGGTGGAAAGAGCAATGTTTTCATGATGGTAACTGATTTGTGTTTTAAGGGGGGTGTTCAGGAGGGTTGCAGCAGTTAGCTGTGTGCAGAGCTGGTAGAAGCGGGTATGTTCTGCCAGCCACCTTTCTGTGCTGGTGAGCGTGGTTACTGTAGAGAGACTTACTGTGTTATCGGCTGGGTCTTCTCGTCCTTCGTGTAAATGCTTTTTGCATTATGTAAATGGCATAGTATAAGCTATCAGATCTTACAGAAAGCCAGCTGGGAAGTTTATCGTTTTTATGGTCTTTGGTTTATAGCTTGTAGACCTGGCTGTGATCTCCTGAGGCAGTGAGAGCTAGGAGGAGAGGCAGTGCTGCAGGAAAGGGTGTTGGATTTGCCTTAACAATCTGTTGTTTAGTATTGCAAAAGGTTTTTTTCTCCTGTATGCTGTGGTGCCTGAAAGGAGAATGGGAGGCACTTCTGCAGGGACAAACACAGGAAACTGAGTCCTGATAACGTGTGATCCTAAGTCTTATTTCCCTTTTACGAGAAACTGAGCCCTGATAACATATGATCCTAAGTCTTATTTCCCTTTTGCAGAAGTGTCAGCCTCGGTATTCTCAGGAAATCTGTCCTTAAGTAGTTAAGTTCTGTAGCTTTTCCTACAAATACATGGATTTTTTGTGTGTCTCTAACAGCTCATCTGTGCTGGTGCATGTATTCTGTTCACTAGCAACAAAACACGTGTCTATCGAAGAGTTTGTGCCAAGGTGAAAAAAATACATCAAAAAGGAGAAGCATTAGTTTGAAAATGTGGTGGCGTACTTGTCTGTGTGGGGTTTTGGAAGTCCAGTTCTGAAAATTGTCTCTGGTTGTAGCTACACCTCGGAGGTTCTTGAGCTGAATTTTGTGGGGAATGTGCTGGTGGAATGTCACTTTGTGACCAAATTAGAATCCCCTTTCCTGTTTTCAGTAACTGAGGACTTCGTGTTTTCAGCCTGGCTGGGGTGTTTCAGGTATTCCCTGCTAGCAGCAGTGACCTTTCTTACTGAATCTGGTGTAATTCACACCTGATCTTTTCTTCCTGTGGCTTGCAATGCAGCAGTTACCTGGCCAAGCAGAGTCTGAGGACCCGCCAAGGAAGCTGCTCTCACAGTGGGAGCTGGTGGCTTGGCAGGGAAGGGATTGGACCAGGTGAAGTAATGCAGATGATTCTGCAAAGCAAACCTGCCAGAGCTACCTGCAGACAAACTGCTGTCCTACTGGCAATCGGAAAGCATTTTCAAGGGCTTTTTGGACTTCTGAAGATTTCACAAAGGCTTAAGTAATTTTAAGTACTTAGAAGGTCTGTAGGGTAAAGAAGAGAGCTGTGAGGAGGTGTTTTGGTGGTGGATCTTGCTTGGTTACATAGCTCCCTTACTGCCTGTGGTAAGGGAGTGTGATCCACCATAAATGACTAATACAAATGCGTGCTTAATTTCTCCTGCCCTTGTTCTGAATCCATAATGGGGAGAAGAAAGTCTAACTTTAGTGTAAAGGAGGCTATGTAAATTTATTTTTGGGCTGTGTAAAGAGTAGATGAGGGGTTTTTTGTCATTAATTTTCTGATATCCTTTTTCTGATCTAGCTAGGCAATCATGGCAGGTGAAGACTGTGTAAGGAAACGCCAGCCTGGCTCTACTACAACCTGCAAGACCCCTGAAAATGAAGAAACCCAGAGGATACCCGAGAGTGAGAGGCCGCTTCAAAACTCAAGCAATGGTGAGATTCTTTCACTTGGGCTTAGTTGCAATCTCTGCCATGTGATCTCCTCTAAGGAGTCCTTTCTGCCTCTTGGTCCTTGCCTCTCTGCTCTTCTATTTCAGTTTTCCTGCTCATAGGAAAGCTCCAAAGATGGAGCTCCCTGTGTACCACCTGCACTTCTTCAGCAGGTTTGGGTGGTTTGGAGTGCTGTCCCACAGAGCTTTCCGTTGGGGGCTGTGTACTGTGTGGTGCTTACCAGGATCAGGAGTAGAGTGTGATTAATTGTCGCAGGGGAAATGTGTGTGAAGAGGAGCTGCGTTAGCACTGAAAATGGTGCAGATACATCTTGACGACAATGCTAAGCAATCCTGTTAAATGATTTTTGTAGGACTTCATCTTGCTTCCTTTACAAGCTTCAAGTATGCATCTTTGTCAAGATTGAACAAAATTTAACATATCAGGGAAAGCTGGTGTGTCCATCCTGACAGGCACATGGAGGTAGGATGCCCCAAAGAAAGATTCTCTGCTCCTGTAGGGCTCTGATAACATCAAACCAGCTCCCTTCTATCCAGTTTCAGCCTTGGCTGCCATAAAAGGTATAGTAGAACAGTGAACAGTTGGGTTTGTATTCTTTTATATTGTGGTCACCTTAAAAGTCACATGGCTTAGAGCTGGCTTTGTGGAAGGGTTGCTACTGTGGATGTCCTGTCACTGGAGTTGCAGGGACAGTTGCATGCCAGCTTGAGTAGTTTTGCTTGTGGATTCTGTGGACGCAGTGACTGCCTCCAATTCCTGAGTTACGCTGTACCACATTCCAGCCCAGTGATAAGAAGGTTGTTTCCTTTCTCTTTGGGAGACAGAATAAGCAAAAGGTAAACTAGTTTATCACAGTGTGCCACAAGAATATAAGTTCCAAAACCCTGGTGCCAGTGACTCGGGGAGATAATTCTTACTAGTGTGCTTCTGGATAATGTCACTATTTCACAGATGTTCTTTCAGCTGAAACAGGAGTTGGATCAAATTCAAGTTTAGAACAAGTAAGATTTCTTCTTGCAAAAAAATATGTTGGAGAGAAAGCCTATCTCACAGACTAATAGAACTAGGATTTTAAGCTGTTGGTGTTACCATCATTTAATTGAATCAAATGTGGCAGTTCACTAATACTAGTTTTGGAAAATTGCGAGGAGTTGATGGCTACTGGAAAACAGTTACAGTGGGTTTAGAAGCAGACTTCTACCTTTTCATCTATAGAAACACCTTCACTGTTATGTGTGAATAGATGGGTGTGCCTGTCTTTAAAAGTCTTCCATTTTAATACCGCTGAAATGTGGCACAGTGTCACTACAGGTGAGGTACTGTGTGTGTAGCAAGTAAACATTCTGTGGCAGATGTGTTGAAAGCATAGTGAACTCTCATGCGCGTTTGCGTGCCCGGTGGACCAGCTTAGAACAATGCAATAGGTTTCAATACAGTACAAACTGCAGTGGAGGACAACTTGGAGGAATCTCTGTTTGTTCAGAGTAGGTGCCTCCTGCCTCCCAGGGTTGCTGCAATTCAGCAGAGTTGTCACAAAAATGCTTCCCTGTTTCCAGTTCCTGTAGACTCTCAGCACACTGATGAAAACAACTGAAACGCCACAGGGAAGTAGGAGACATGAGTCACTCCCTGAGGCTTGACCGCATTACAGGCCTGGGAAGAAGGTGCATCCGTCTGGTCAGGAATTCCCCTGTACGGTGGGGTCAGATCAGTATCTCAGTGGCACAGAGGCTGAAGCTTTACAAAGCTGAAGTGTTTACGTGTTCTGGGTAGTGGCCTCTTTGTACAGGCCTGTAAGCTTCTGTAAATAGGTAGGGCTTTCTGCAAAAGCAAGCTGAGGTAGAAGAATTTCTCAAAAGAAGTAGCCTTAGACTTTTCTCGCTTTTTCGGTCCTAGTCATTCACTTCTGAATAGCTGTTTCTAAGGCCTTGGCCCTGCTGTGTGCAAAGGCAGCCTGAGGCTGCTGAGTCTGGCAACGTCCTCTTTCTACTTGAATAGCATAACACTGGGTTTTGTGTTGAATTTTAGACAAGATGCATGCTTATTGCAGTCAAGGGATTCCAGCCAGGTCAAGGCGGTATCTTGTGTGCCAGTAAATATGTAATATCTTTGTAACAGCTATTTCTGTAGAAAAAACTGAATTGCTAATGCGATTTCCCACCCTTGATCCTGATTAGCAAAGGCAGTTTGCTTTTTAACTTACGAGTTACTGCGTCAAGGGCCAACTCAATTCCTTCCAGAAGTGTGTGAACTTTATGCAGAAACTTCTAGACCATTAATCCTTTCTTTATTAGAACTTGGATGCCTTGGCTAATCTGAAGTTGCTTGGAGGAATAATATTATTCCATATATTAACTTCAGATCTACATTAGATCTGACTTTTCCATTTGTATAGCTTAGGCTATTTTTTCATTCTCAATTCAGCAATTCTGCTGAAAACTGTCTCATCACTTGCTGAGTTCTAAGACTGAATCATATGTACTCAAGCACCCCTGTATTTATAGCAGTGTGGAAATATTCAGCGCTTTAAGATTTCTGGGAGAACTATTCTGTCCCTTGATGTATGTGTTTCTTTTAATCACTCAGCCTGTAATTTCACTTCAACAGAGTAGTTGAACTTCAGTCTCATGTATCACTTCTCTTCCTTGAATTGGATCCAGTGTCATAATTAAACAACTGATTTGGTCCTGGCATAGAGTCCTCAAGTGATCCAGGAAGCAGTAATCCCCTGTCAAAAGCTGGGCTTCCTTAATAAAATTGGTCTTATATGTTTTCAGCTGGAGATGTGCCAGTATAAAACTCTTCTGCTCAATGGGTTATTGATATCAGGCAGTACCAGTTACAAGAAAACTTAACTGGAATGAGCACAATACAAACTGGATGGGCAGATCTTGATAGGTTAGAGAGCATATGGCACTGAAGCACGTATCTGAATGCCTCTAAAACGTGAAGATTAGACCACTCAAACCAGTAAACTGATGGTTGTGGAGTCTGTCCTTGTTCCCTCAGAAATCAGAAAAGAATTAGAAGTGTGTGAGGAGACTGATCTGCAAACAAGCTCTGTGACATCTTTGTTTGGTGTGAGTAAGCCTGTTGTTGTGCAACGTTGGTCTTGGGAAGGGGTTGTTCTCTTCCAGTGAAGAGGCTACTATTGATCATTCTCAGTGCAAAAGTTCATGAAACTGCATGAATTGTGTGGCTACTGATAGATTTAGGAGGAAGGAGCTCTAAAGCGGGGAGCAATTTGGAAAGCTTTAGGATTTGCTGTCTGACTCACAGCAGTAAGTGTAAGTGTTCATTGTATCTACAGGCTTTTTCTTACAGATTAACGAATTTGGGATTAAGATGCCTGAATAGTTTCTTGGATGTGATTCAGGGAGGTAGATCAAACAGAGCTGTCTTGTCTGAGACTAGAAGGATTCTGGTAATTCTAGGCGCTCATTCTTTGCGACTCATTGGTTTGGTGAAGGCTGAGCAGCTTCTTGTGCAGAGCCTGTGGATGTACTGGCATGACGCAGAGAGTGCTGGTGTTTCTTCCTGCTGGTAAAGAGGCTGTTTGGGTCCCAGGGCCCTCTAGAAATGACTTTTTAGCTGAATTCTTTGTCCAGCTGCAGCACGGTGCTCTGTGGCCTGTGCATTATTTAAGCAGATCTGCTGAGCTCTGGAAGGGAGCTAGTCATAACTTGCATCTATTTGCTGAGTGGCCAAATAAGTTACCACAAGTCAGAATAAAGCTTATTAGCATTAGATTATTAACACGTGTTGTACAGTACCAGGTGTGGGATACTTCCACTCTTTGCAACAGCCTTGCGCTAGGTTGGTTTTAACATAGTTTTCAGACTAGTTGAACGTCTTCAGCGTTTCTAAAGATGGAGCCTCTGAATCTTGGTTTCCAACACAAACGAGGGATCCTTCTGCATGTGTTGCTTTAACGTCTTGAGCGGTAAGCTGTCTGATCAAGAAATAATGAAGGTAGTATTTTTCAACCCTTTTAAGGAAGGGTAGTATTTGGCGTAGTTTGGAACTGATTTTCCATGAAGATCCTGAAGCCAAACAGATGCTGATGCCATTAAGACAAAATGCTTCTTGCCTGTAAGTGGTGCACTTGGTTATAATGAGAAGTGGCCTTTTGTGATCTACCTGTGGCAAGAAACTGAAGTTTATGAGCTTTTCCTAGCTTTTTTATTGTGGAAGAGAAGTTTTTGTCTTGAATGCTATGCAGGGTTTTAGATAGCAGTAGTCTCCTTGGGGTGTTCAAATGGCTCAATAATAAACCAGGGCGCTGGAACAGCTGGAGTGGTAGTGGTTCAGAGGGCTGGGTTGCAGGCAGCTTCTGTCACTGGTGAAGTCACTACAGGCTGGAACTGTAGCACTGCCCACAAGCCACAGCTTTACTCACATGACTTATTCCTGTTTGTCCCACTGGTGGTAATGGCAGGCTGTAGCGGTTAAATAAAATGAGTGCTTTGTAACACAGTTATATTTGGAGAGCTGGGTTAGTGTGGTGCTGCCTTCTGTCTCACACAGAAGCTGTTTTTTTGTGGATCCAAAACTCCAGCGCTAACAGATCACATGAAGGGGATGCTTCTCCACTCATCTCCAGTGTTGCTTATCTGTAACATGGACAAGAGTAGGTTGAAAAGGGACAACAAGATCCTTTACGAAAGGCAGCTTGTAAATCTTGAGGGTGCTGAGGGGCATGGTTTAGTGATTGATAGGAATGGTTGGACTCAATGATCCTGTGGGTCTTTTCTAACCTAGTGATTCTGTGTGTGATCTTTTATGAAAGTTGTTGCTCAGGTTTTTAACAATGAGAATCTTTTTCAGTCTTCAGGTGGCCTTTTATTAGCCTGGTTTCTTATGGAAGTAGAGCTTACATTCAAATAGCTCACTTTTTTTTCTTCTGACTTCTGAACCTTCTTGGTATTCGTGCTGCACAGAGGAGTTACATCCTACAAGGATGAGCCCAAGGCAAGTGGTCTGCTAAAGATCTTATCTGTGTCTTTGCTGATGAGAAGGGAATGCTACTCCCATTAAGTTAAAACTTCTCCCCGTGAGCAATGCTCTTTCAGAGCAAACTTTGCTTCTGTCTCTTGTGAAATTTGCTAGTATTTCATACTAGTCTCCAAAGATTTTCTTCCTCAGACTTTACCCATTTTCTTAAGCATAACCCATCTAAGATGCACTTGCTTATATTCTGCAACCTTGAGTCCATTTTTGTAATGATGTTGCAATCGCAAAGTGATACAGAGGGATCAGGTCTCCATTCTCAGCGTCAAAAATGAAGGTTTGGACTTCAGCAGTGCAAGGGTTGCTAAAATCATGTGATGATTCTCATCTCGAATAACCCTTGGAACCTAAGTAGCAGCTTGCACAATAGAAGATGAGTGATTCAAGAAAATGATGAGTTTATGCATTATCTGGTGTCAGCCTTGTTACACAACTTTAGTTTGTGGCGTGATGCAGCACAGTAGAATTTGCTGGTTTGGGATGAGTTTTTTTTCCTACAGGAGACACTTTGTTCTGGAAGAGAAGCAACACAAGCTTGCAGGTGGTTTGACTTTAGTGTATGTATGCATCTCATATAACAAAGACACTGAAGATCTTGATCGTGAAGACTTCTAAAGGATGCTGTGTTTCTAGTCTAGTCTGTGCATACGCGTTGTGTGTGAGGGTGAATGAAGTGATAGGAGGGGCGCTACGCAGAATTTAGCAGTTACAGTGTTAGCAGGTCATAGACTGGCCTCGTTCCCCATACAACCAGGAAAGCTGTACGTTATGTATCTATAAAACTGTACCCATCTTGAAGACCTTCTAAGTCAAAAAGGGTGTTTTATTTCCAGTGTGAGTCAAGGAGTGCTTTAGTTACAAAGTGAACCACTCCTGAGTAGCTACAATAGCTGAGGCTTTGAATGTGAGATCTGACAGGAAATACATGGTCGAAGCAGTGTTTCTTTATTTTTAGCTTGGCTTACAAAGGAAATAATGCAGTCACTTAAGTCTCGTGTGTCCTGTTCTCTTTAGTCTTGTTGGATGGCTTTG
Organism: Piaya cayana; assembly: GCA_013389865.1. Classification (NCBI taxonomy): domain Eukaryota; kingdom Metazoa; phylum Chordata; class Aves; order Cuculiformes; family Coccyzidae; genus Piaya; species Piaya cayana. The sequence continues at coordinate 14,339 of WAAB01005569.1, forward strand.
AGCAAACTTTACATAGAGCCTTGGGGAAAGGCATCTGGGTGAGAAACCCAAATTCTTGCTTTTTTTTGGAGGAAGAGGTTAGTTGTACCTTGAGCTCTGGTCTGCCTTTTAGCCCGTAAGCACAAGGTGGTTCCTAGCATAGTAGTGATGGAGGAGGGGGCTATAGATACAACTGGGGAGTAGAGCCAGTATGAAGGGAATATAGTTCTGCTGCTTGTGGAACAACTTGATGGGGTTTTTTAATTTATTGGAGGGGCAGAAATCCATTTTGAGACCAGAAAAAAGTGCACAAGCTGAGTGGGACAAGCAACTCTAGTGGTGTTTTACACTCTTCTCTCAAATTGTTTTCCAAACTGCTGCTTTGAGGCAAATGTAATAGCACGATGAGCTTAAATACTGAGGTAATTTTTTTTGTTTTGGAGATGAGATGCTTAGCAACCAGGAATTCTGGTTTTGTAAAAATGGATCTTTGCGTGCAGCCAAAAATTCGTGGTGTTAAGCAGTTTCTATGCTTGCTGTCACGTTACAAGGCTGCTAAGTAATAGGTTGTTGTTGCTAGTCTTTTCTTAACTGCTGCACGAACCATAGACTTTTTGCAGACAAAAAGGGATAGAATCATAGAATCACCAGGCTGGAAGAGACCCACCGGATCATCGAGTCCAACCATTCCTATCAAACACTAAACCATGTCCCTCAGCACCTCATCTACCCGTGCCTTAAACACCTCCAGGGAAGGTGAATCAGCCCCCTCCCTGGGCAGCCTGTTCCAATGCTCAGTGACCCTTTCTGTGAAAAAATTCCTCCTAATGTCTAGCCTAAATCTCCCCTGGTGGAGCTTGAGGCCATTCCCTCTTGTCCTGTCCCCTGTCACTTGGGAGAAGTGCCCAGCTCCCTCCTCTCCACAACCTCCTTTCAGGTAGTTGTAGAGAGCAATGAGGTCTCCCCTCAGCCTCCTCTTCTCCACGCTAAACACCCCCAACTCTCCCAGCCGTTCATCATAGGGCTTGATTGAGGGAGAAGAGGGAATTTAACAATTCAGTACAGCTTCACTGAAGATAAAGCCTTTCTTTTCATTTAACGTTTCTCCAATATTGGAATCGGAGTCATCTCTGAAGCAAGTCTACCTAAGCTTTGTGCTGGTTGCATGTAAGAGCACCCTCAGACTAGAGTGCATTGCAGAAGCGCTTGCTTCTGTTAAAACAGCACACTGCGTTTTTTGTGCATTGGCTGGGCACACACAGGGAGGACAGGACAGGGATGCTGCATTACGAGCTATGACATTGCTTTGAATCGTATCTTCTCATCATGCAGCAGCACAACATTGACACCTCTACTGCAAATCTGTTACCTCGTGCTTTGCTGGAAATGTTACTAAAGAATCAGTTCAGGACCCTCGCTTCTAAAAACAGTACTGTTGTCTTAGAAACTGAATGTGAAGGTTGTAATGCTAGGCATGTGTTACTGTGCAAGGCACTCTTGTAGCTATAACCACCAAGGGACATGCATAAGGCAAGACAGCATCAGTTTGATGCTATCATTTCCCCCACTAGTGTTTGGGGAGCAGGAGGGTGGGGTGGATACTGCTGCTTTAATCTTGCTTTCCCATCAGATGCTCTGTTTTAAGTAACTTCTGCATTGCCATTATTATTGCAGAAGTGAAACACCAGCTGGCTTGCCAGCACTAGGCAACCATTGAGAACAAACCTTGTCTTAAACCTCACTTAGTCTGAAACATCTGATTTGTGTATGTTCAGCTTGATGTAATTAGGGGCATCTTGGATCTGTATAGTTCTTCATGCAAAAGAAAGGAGCTATCTGAGGCTTTACAAATGAGCCAATAGCATTAGTAATAGCTAAAGTCAGACAGTGCTCATGGCGTCGTTAGGCCTGACTGCTTACACATGGAACATCCTGGGGGAGGGAAGGAGTAAGAGCAGCCAGGTTTAAGCAGAGAATAACCTTCCAACTTGTCATTTCAGGGCTGGTTACTTTATTTTACAGATAGTTGTGACTTGATTACCTTGTCTGTTGACAACATAGAGACCTCCAGACAAGCTAATCTTATGTCTGGTTCACTCTGTGCAAGATAAAGCTCTGATAAAAGATAATCATGCTTGAATATGACATTCTAAGGGTAGTTATAGTTGCTGCTTCAAGGCTGAGTATGTTTAGGGACCTTGGGAAGATTTGCAGAGTTGCTGATTGAAAATAAAGCTTTAAAAAACCCCAGCATGTTGTCAGCTGTTGACTGCCTTATAGTGCTGTTATCCTAAATGGCTGTTAAAAGTACTGAGTTGTAGCTTACAAATTTCCTACAGCTTAGGTTTGAATTTATTGGTACCTTATTAGAAATGCTAATCACAAATTGATGACTGAGCTACTTACTGTATGTTACATTTTCTGTGTTTTCAGGCATGCAAATTACCTCACTGACAATGTGACTGTTAAATGTTTGCTTTCCTTCCTCAGGCCGGGTTGATGTCGACCATGTGATAACAAGGAAAATGCAGCTAATAGCAGAAGCTGAGGTGAGTGCACTGTAATGCTTGCTTGTGTGGAGGAGAGGGATGATTGACCCTGGATGTCTTTTGGAGAGTCACTGGTCCAGAAACACAAATACCCCTCCAGTCATCGCTTGGGTGCAGTGACTTTATACAGCCCTCTTGCTCTCCTCCTCTCTCCTGACTTTGCAGGAGAGTGGTAGTATTATCAAATGCAGCTCTATCTTAATTGACCCTAGTAGGCTGAAGTCCAAAGATAAGAATGAACTTTGAGGCCTGTAAATAAAATGGAACTTCACTCACCGCTAACTTTTGGCAGTGTGATTATCACCTGGCCTGCTTGCATATTTAGGCTTTAAAATGCTCTGTGTTCTGCTACCCATTGAATAAAGGGTAGTGAGTAGCCTGTATCCCACAGCTTCTGTTGCCCTGGCGGTGGAGGTGACCTTCCTGAGCCTTGGTCCCACTCTTTTTGTCAGTGAGAAATATCCTCAAATAAAGTAGCACTGGAATTTCTAACATCATCTGCATTTGTGGGAGCTGCTATTGTCTTAGCTACGTTTAGGTGATTTACACCCACATTAAAGAAAGTTGGCTAACAATGAACTGCACCCTCCTTGTTAACCATTGTTATGTAGCAGGTATGTTCTTCAGGGCAAATCGTCCTGCACTCTTGCTTCATTTTACTGCAAATAATCCCATGGTAAGGGTGAAGTAATCTAATTATGTTTCCCTTAAAAGGCAGAGACAAATATCTTGCACCTTTGAGAAGCTTTTGTGTTTAAAGTCTTTGTTTTCGCCTGTATAGCTGGTGTTATTGATAATAATTATTTAGTTGTATCTGTTTAAAATACAATTTAAAGAGTATTTAAATGTCTTCTACAAAGGGTGTGCTGCTTTTTGTGTTGCAACTCCTGAAATTCCTCACATTAGAGGGACAGTCAGCTCTGAGTTTTATTTCATACATTGTCTTCTCTGAATGTTTTTTACTGAGGACATGATAGTGCAAGCCTTGTATCTGTTCTATGCAATCAAAACAGCCCCTGCAAATCACTGTTAGCAACAGAGGCTTGCACGAGAAAGTTTTGACTGTTAAGCACACGTAGCTTTGAGTTCTAGGTTCCAGGGAGCACTAGCTAGTTGCAGGGAGACAGCATGAACTTGGATTTCTTTCTTCAGGAGTATCTCTTGTTTCTAAGTGCTTTTTCTGGCCAGCAGCTTTGAGGCACACTAATTTGTGGGCAAGGTGATTTTTTTATCTGCCAAGAGGATTGAAGAAAGTAGATAGAGATGCTTTAATTACTGAAGCTTCTCCCCAAACACAGTGAGTTGCAGACTGAACCCTGAGTTGGGCAGCTTGTGTAACTGCCTAATTATTCCTATAGTTAGGAATAGCTGTTAGGCCAACTAAAAACCTCCATCTACTGCAAAGTTCCTGAGAGCTCCTGGAGTGCCAGGCCCTCTTGTGGTATAATCCACTGAATAAAGGCTTAGATTGCAGTTTCCTCTTAGGTGATAGGTATCAGAGGCCTAGACATGTGCTTGACTTCAGACAAGTGCTGGTTGCTTTGTCAACATCCAATGATTTGTAGGTGCTAAGTGTTTTCATGCATAGGATGCCTTCATCCATTTGCAGTGCAATCTGAAAATCCAGTCTTTTGTTCATCCTAAACTGAGTTTAGAATAGTGTGTTCTGTTCTTTGGCCACAGCTGGATGTGGTCATGTTTCAGGAACTGAAATTACTAAATCTGTTGGAGTGAGTAAAATGCTGGGGACATTTGCAACTTTCTATTTAAGCTACAGGGTTACTCATCTCAACTTTCTCCAATTTCTTACCAATTATTGACCAGCTTCTGCTTCTTATGGCATAGTATTTTTTTCATAATTGCCCCCTCTTTTTGATTTTTTTATGATCCGATTCTTTTTTTTGAAACTTAATGGTAACAGCGAGTGGATCTGCCCAGTTCTTTGTCTGAGACTTGAAGCAAACTCTCTGTTGTACAAAAGGGAGCATAAAAGATTCAGCTGGAATATTTGTTCCCCTTACTTCTTGGAACTTCAGTCTTGTTGCCCTCTCGTTTTGTCTCTCTCACTGCTCAGTCTTAATGCTTAGCAGTGTTACCCTGTTCTCTTGCTGTAGTGAAAAATTTCTGTGCAGTCTGCAATTTCAGTGGTACAGAAAAGCTTTTGTTCAAACAGTGACGGTAGTGGAATGATAAGTTTGGTCCCCCTTCCTGTACTAACATCGTTCTGCATCAGTGCGTGAGAGCATCAATGGTGATAGCTTAGCCAGAAGCATGAAAAGGTCCATTTTCCCCTCAATATCACTAAATGGACTAAAAACTAAATCTTCTTGTACTTGTTGTGTACGCTAAGACATGACTCTGGTGAAAATTGAGAAATGTATTCTGGGGCTCACGTATTAAGTTTAACTCAGCCTTGTTGGCACCATAAAATACATGAAATACCTGTCCAACATAAATAAAGATCAGTAAGTTTACTTTGTTCCTTTATGTTGCGTCTAATAGAGAAGATAAACATAATTCAAAGTCCTCTGGCCTGAGGTGTATAAACAAGCTGGGATAAGCCCCTGACCTTGTCCAAGTTGGCTCCAGCTGTTGGCAGGTGGTACAGGAATGTTTTCTTCGTGCCTTGCTCTGTGCTCCAAGGTGAAAAGAAATATAAATATTTTATGAACATTTATCTAGAGTGTTAAACAATTTTCTGCTCTTTCACTCTTACCAGCAACTGAAGCCAGCTTTCATGAAGGAAGTGGACAGTCACTTCACAGAGTTTGTGAACAGCTTGGTAGCAAAATCAGCGCTCCTGGACTCCTCATCTTCCTCTTCCTTCCCAGCTTCCTGCTCAGAGAAGGAATTGCACAAAGCCAAGTAAGTCAGTCTTATGCTGTGCTTATAACAAGGGTTTGTTTCCTGGAGGCCTTGTTTCCTTTCTGGTCTCAAATGTTCTCTTTGTTTGCAGGACCTTGAGGGCCCCTCCAGAACATGGAAAGATCTTTACTGCCAGAAGGTCCCTCTTGGAGTGAGTAACTTGACGTTTTCCATTAAATTGTCTGAAAATACCCTTGACGGCAAACTAGCTGGCCTTAGCTTTAAGATCTTTTCCCCATCACCACTCATGATCTTATGTCCAGACCCCTGTGGACTAATCTGTTTAAGCTTCTCTGCTCTTTCTGAAACATCTCTGCTACAGCTTGGAGGCTTCCTCAGTGTAAACTTTAATTATGAACCTCTCATTACCACTATGGTAATGGCTAATTATCCTTTGAGCATAAGCAGAGGAAATGTCTGCGTAGACTGGCACCCAAATTGTCTGTTGACTTCAGTCTTTTGAATTGGAGTGGCAGGGATGTCGTCTCACTTTACTGTGAAGCACTGAAAGCTGATATGCTGGAGGTGTGATGTGTTATGCCAATGGCCCGATAGCATTTGTATCTCTCCCTTAGTGAGCTGTTCGAAGTGAGTCACATCAGGACGATCTACCACATGTTCATCGCTCTTCTCATTGTCTTCATCCTCAGCACACTTTTAGTAGACTTCATTGATGAAGGAAGGTAAGAATGCTTTGGAAAGACAGGGACCGGGGCTGGGAAACGCTCACTTCCAAAGCAGCAGAGGTGCACGAAACTGCAAAATGGTGCAGAAGGAAGGGAGGAATCCTTCCTTGGGATGTTGTTGGAAGTGAGTTTTTAACTTGCTATGCTTAAGATATATGCCAGAATTTTTGTAGAGGGGATACGGATACGGTCCTTTTGAATCAGGTAGCTAGATGTTAGAAAAACCCTACAGGTTGGTGTATTCCATGAGCATTGTGGCCAGTACAGTTCAGTGTGACGTGCTTAGTTTGTGACAAGGCTGGCAAAAGGGAGGGGTCTTCATTGAATGCGGACTGCTCTAGAGGAATATATTTAATTAAATAGTAGCTTTCAGCTACTTGTGTTGCTTGAAGGAGGGCTGTGTTTAGAAAAACTTTATAAACACTTAAGCAGTCCTTTCTCTGAAAAATGACAGTTCTGGAACACTGTACTTGTGCTTAAATAAAATTAGAACTTCTTGTTTTTCCCAGGGAAGAAATCTCAAGGTTATTGGCACAGCCTCTGTTAAGGTTGTGCTTTGTGGGTAACCAATTCTGAACAAGATTGTGAAAGACTGCCTTCCTCAGGCTTGCTTGTTGCTTACTTAGTATCTTTTGGCAAGCTGTATCCCATGTGCACAAGCAGGTTGCCCTGCTGGCTATCTGATCTTCAGTGCGTAAAGCTAGAGCTCTGTCTTGATTATAATCATCATCTCTCTTGTCCAAGTAGAACAATAGGCGTGTGCACTATTGAATATAGTTAAGCTGATCCTAACTTAATAGTGTATGGACGCTGGGGGAGAACAGGTGTTTACATCTAGAATCAGCTAGTAGGTGTGGATTCTCTGATTACCTAAAGAACCCAAACAACCAAACAAATCATTGTCATGTTCTCAGCCAGATCTGATAACTCAGATCCAGTTTGCAACTGAGCCTCTGCATGAGAACAAATAAATTGTGTTGGTGTACTCTGGACTACCCTCCACTGACCTTGGCTTAGAAGGGCTGCTTACGTGTAGGAGTAAGCTCTGGTGACTTTGATAGCCAGTGGGGTTGAACATCCTTCCGTTTATGTCCTTATGTTTTAAGCTTGATTAATGAAATAAAGTACCTGGCACACACCATGTGGACATATTTGGACTGACTATCTAATGACCCTAAGCCTTTTGGGTGACTTCTGAGCTGAATCCATATGGAATGCCTCCAGGTTTCACAAAGCAGAATTAAATTACATGTGAGTGGTAGATGTTAAAATACTTAATGGCAATAGAGTGGGGTAAAAGCCTCCATAGGTGTTAAACTCCTGGGAAGAACTGATTCTTAGTGTAATAGTGGTGGTATTTCGGGAGTGTTACCCAGGAGAAGTTTTGGACCCTGGTTCAGCAGTGGATCGTTTAGTCACGTGCTTGTTCTTATTAGACATGAGCCTGAGCATATACTCTTAAAGCACATGCTGATCTTAAAGATGTGCTTAAGCCCTGTGGGATTTGAAGGTAAGCTGTGTCTGGCACCATGGATGGCATAAGTCCTTTATCTCTTCTTTTTTGATGTGCTTATGGGTGGTCGCTTTAATCTGCCAAAGGTGGCCCTCTCTGAGCTGAAAATTGTCGCAGTCACTTCTGTCTAGACTGTCAGTAGTGATCTTGGAACTTAACTATGCACTTTATAGTCACCGAGTGGAGTTAGAGGTATTCCTAATGACACAGTGGATGCTGAATATTGTCTCTCTCCTTGTGCCTTCTAGGCTGGTCCTAGGATTTGATCTCCTGGTCTTTGTTTTTGGAAAGTTCCCTGTAGTTTTCTGTACTTGGCTGTGCATGTTCAGTGCCACAGTTATCATTCCATACAACCTTTTTATCTGGTGGGCCCAAGGCTACAGCAGTTCTGGCCATCGCGCAATCCACTCTTTCTTCTATGGGATGTTATTCACGCTCTTCCAGACTGCTGGGCTTGGATTTGGACCAACCTATATTGCTATATCATATGCCCTGCCGCCAGCTTCCCGTTTTATTGTAATACTGGAACAGGTAGGTTCCTGCCCGTTGTCTTTGGATATATTGAATCTTGTTTTCAAAATGAGGAAAAGCTCCTTTTCTTCTAATGTGTCAAGTGTTCATTGTATTCATTAAATTAAGGCAGGGCTGTGGATGGAGTTTGTGTTTGACCTGAAGTCAGACTTACATGCAGCAAGTCTAGTGAGAAAAAAAGGATGGAAAACTTCATTTAGAGCTGGAAACCACTTGTTCTTCTTGCCCTGTTTTTAAGATTTTACTGTGTTTGTTTTTCTGAACACACTTAAAGGCTGAAATTCCGTTTATTTCTATTTGTTTTTTTTCACTGCTGAACACTTAAAACCAGTTTCAGGACCATGTACCATAGTTCACAAGGAAGCTGTAATATTGCTTTTTTTTTGGCAAGTACGTACATAGTTAACAAGTGGTTCCTGTTTCCCTTCTTGTTCCCAAGAAGCAGCTCTTTGTCCTGTAGTCAGAACTTTATTGAAAGTGGAATTTCCTTTTTTGGGGGGGAAGGAGGGGAAGAATTTCAGGAGTGTGGAGGACTGGTAAGACCATCAGGTTAAAACGGGGATGGTCTGAGATAAGATTGTAGGCTTGAAGAATTAACTTTGGATTAGCTTTCCTTTGTAAAGGAAAAAATAGTACTGCGGGAACTATTTGTGTGGAACTACCTTATTCCAGAGTAGTGGTAGTTGCTGTAGAACACATCTGACTTGAATGAGTCAGTTCCAAGTCTTGGAAGCATACTGACCTATTGAAAAGGATATAATTTTATATTTTACTTTTATTTTAAGTTAATCGTTTGGTGACTTACTGGTGTGATTGAGTCCTTGTGGATGCCGTGGTTCTATGAGTGTAAATGTGATGTTTTGACTCTCCTGAGTCACGGTCGTTACTGTGTTTCAAATTTCAGTGTTTTAAATTCATGTCGGTTGAACAGACTTGTAGGTAGGGAAAGTAGTCCTTCCCTTGTAAAAAGGGTAAACTGGAGACAAATCAAGATGTTGAAGGCGTTGCCTTAAAATGCTTGATCCAGTCTTCGCGGGGAAGTTGGGAAAGTGAGAGTATTAAACTGACGTGTTCTCGGTTTTACAGGTTCGTCTTGTTATGAAGGCTCATTCATTTGTCCGGGAGAATGTGCCCAGAGTCCTGTCCTCTGTAAAGGACAAGTCTAGTGAGTAACTTGCTTTACTTTTTTTTTGTTTGTTTGTTTGTTTTAATGACAGCGATGTGCGTAGCCAACTCCTGTTTTCCCTTCGTGGCTTTCAGTTGCCTTCCCTCATTCATTGGAGAGGTAGAGTTTGAGTAGGTGACTTTGGATGGGCAGCCTGAACCTTTCCATTGATTAATAGCCAATGAGCTAGATTGTTGTTCAGGTCAAAGTTGTCTCTGTCTTAAGTCTTACCTATTTCTGCTTGTAGGAGACAAGGTGTGTAGAGGCTGCCTGTACTCCCCCAGTCCAGTGCTCTAGTTGAAATGACAGCAGCTGTAGAAGCACAGAAGCTGTTTCAGCAAGGCCTGCCAGAGCTGAACATCAACCCACATGTTTACACAAACCCTACAGCTTCGTATTCCCTTGGAGGAAAGGGAATGTGATATCAAAGTGTTAGCACTGCACTATCTCTTAGTCATCCTCACTCGTTAACTATGCTTCACGGGGGGTGATTCCATCTGAGCAGTCTGCTTTGTTTTATTTGCTGCAAATCCCGTACCTTTAGTTCCAGAAGTGCTAAGGGTTGGATGTTGTGAAAGGATGCTGGGGAAACCAAACCTTCAATAAGCAGAAAAATTGCAGAGTCGTCTCTTTTTACCTCCCCCTCTTCCAGGCACCGTACCTATTCCCAGAATTTCTCAATACCTGTACTTCCTCTTCGCTCCCACTCTGATCTACAGAGACAGCTATCCCAGGTAATGTGAGCAACACCAACAGAACAGTAAAGTGGTCTGAAAACTGAAGCTAACATCCCTGAATGAGATTCATTCAGTTTGAGTTGGAGCTTTCATAAAGACATGGTTAAACCAGTAACCTAGCAAGAGCAGGTTGCAGTTATGAGAACTCACTCTAATGCTGATGCTATTTTGACTTCACAGTTCTGGTTTTGTTTCTTTGGGAAGTGCACCTAAAGTGAAACAGATTAAGAACTTGCTACTGAACATCTGGTGATCTGCAGTTTCTCTAGTAGGCTAGTGTGTTACGTGGTGCTGATAAGCAGCCCTGTCTCCTGAGTGTAAGGAGGAAGGCCGAAGCCTTTAAAACTGAGAACTCCCAAACTTCTCTGTGCTTTGCTGGGCTGCACTTTGACAGTGTCAAGTCAGCAATCCTTTACGTAACTATCAGGCAGATCACCACCTCCTGTGTGATTGCAAAATGCTGCCATCCAGATACTTTTCCATTTATGGAATTGCCACAGTTGTCCTGCTGTAGTTCAACCAGCAATTCGGGCACATATTTTTTGCATGTCAGGAGATGAAAAACTCAGGAATTCAAAAACCAGTTTTTTTCAGAGTATAAGTCAGTAAAGTTAGTAATTGAAGGGCGGGTTTTGCTTCTTTGAGGTCTTAACTAGGTACAATATCATGTGTTCTTTTTCCTAGAAATCCCACGATAAGGTGGGGCTATGTGGCTACCAAGTTTGCACAGGTGAGTGAAGAATGCACTTTCAGAGGTTATCTAAACTGTGTTACTAAACCATTCCCCATTTGGCATTAAATCAGTGTTTACTTGGCATGACCTTACCAAAAAGAATACTTTTTTAGTGTCTGAAAACAGAAATGGGAATCTTGCTGCACTAATGGTTGTGTCTGAAGGGGGGGGAAAAAGAAAAGTAATACTAAATCCTTGCTTAAACAAGCCTTTGGACTCTATTCCATACAAACAGAAGTTGTGTTTGTGTGTGTATGTAGCAGTACCCATACTCTAGCCCTGGCTCTTCACACTGACGTATTGTAGTGCACTGGCACAGCTGCCTGCCTGCAGGTATTCAGACCAACTTTGAAATAACGAGGCCTGGAGTACAAATCTTCGGTGTTTATTTGAGCTTAAGGTTGACCCGATCTTCACATTCTGGCTTCTTGCAGTTGTGTTTCCAAGTAATGGTTTTACTTGATTGAAACAGTTTACTGTCACAGAATGCATTCATGTTTTAAAAAGCAAAGCCATTTGTAAAAAGGAGACAAAAAGTCTGAAAAGGCCTTTGGCTACTTGCTCTTTGACAAAAAAAGGTGACAAAGCACTCACCTGGCTTATGGCAGTCAGAGTATTTAGAGCAGTGCCTTGCATTTTGACCTCAACATCCAGAACGTGAATTTATGAGACAGAGAAGGGCTGAGTTGGTTTGGCCTGTAGACATCTCCTTAGGGATAAACAAGAGGTAAGCTTTTATATTAGACTTAACTACAGTGAGTATTTTTCAGTTTTTTCTGCCGTTGTCTTGGACCTAGACCACAATGCCACTTACTTTGGCATTGTCATAAATCTTTTCTGTCATAACTTCTGAGTTGACGGGACTAGGAGAAACTTACAGCTGCTCTATTAGAAAAGATCAGTTGATTTTTGCTCCTGGCTATCGATGTGCTACGGAGGTGGCTGTGGCTTCCTTTCTGCCTGGGCCCTTAGGGTAGTTTATTAGCAGCAATGTAAAATAAATTATTTTTACTTGTATTGGCAGCTTTTGTTCCTCTCCTAGAGTTGTCAAATCATGATATATTAATCACTTCTCTTACGGAATCTGACTTTTGATTTTGTTCCAGGTGCTTGGTTCACTTTTCTATGCTTACTATATCTTTGTGAGACTCTGCATTCCTCAGTTTCCCAACAGTAGTCAAGAAGCCTTCAATCTCCGAGGGCTGGTCCTCTGCATCTTCAATTCTATTCTGCCAGGTAAGACCCAGATTCCTGAGTGACTTTTGATGGAAGATGTAGAAGGGGGGAGATGTGCTTTGCATGAGATGCATTTGTGACAGTTAGAGATTGGCAAAGGAAGTCTTGTGGGCAGACTTCAGCATTATGGCGCTAAACTTGAGTCAGCAGCACAAAATTAAAGCTTGGGTTTGAACTTAACTATCTTGGAAGTCAAGTTCTTGTCTCTGTGCAGCTTTGATGTTACCCTCTGTTTCTCTGTGGTGTGAAAAACAAAACAATTGTGCCTTTTTTCATAGATAACGCAAAGTCCATCTGTGTCGGTGCCCATTAAGAACAGTCTTGACTTTGTTACATATTCTTGCTTGTATCTGAGTGGAAACACTACAAAACCAATCTGAGTCTACCTTGTTTCTAGGTGTTCTGATTTTCTTCCTGGTGTTCTTTGCATTCCTTCATTGTTGGCTCAATGCATTTGCCGAGATGCTGCGCTTTGCAGATAGGATGTTCTACAAGGTAAGAAGCGGGAGTTACAGTTGATAAAGCAAGCTTTATTTAGTCTCTAAAATTTATTTTCCTAATGAAAAGTAAAGAGGAGGAAAGTGAAAATTGTTTTGCCATATAAGGCATCCAGAGGGTTTTGCTTCGTTTATGCTGTTAGGCTTAAGCTTGTTGCTGTGCTGTAGAAAAGATCTGATTCCTACTTGACAGCCTGGATTACTTTTAAGGTAATATAATATACCCTGTGCACAAACAGGACTTGCTACCAGATCTGCTCAGTAGCTATCCTAGCACACTTTTTATTCTTTTTTCATCTCTGTCACTGCAGTTTGGGATAAAACCAGACTTGGATGTATAGAGTAGAATGTTGAAAATGCAACACGGCATAACTTATATTGGCTTGATAATATTCTGATTTTATTTTTCAACATGATATTCCAGAAAAGACCTGTAGAATTGTTTTATGCTTGGTTATATTTATACTCTTTCAACCATACTTTCAGGACTGGTGGAACTCCACTTCCTATGCCAACTACTACCGAACCTGGAACGTGGTGGTACATGACTGGCTCTATTACTACGCCTACAGGGACTTCCTCTGGGTGAGTAACAAGCAGATGCATTCTTTTTGTGAATTAAACATTTAATCACCAAGCAAGGTGGTACGTTTGTCAAGATGCAGCATCACTGTCCATTGAGCACAAAAATGTCTTGCCTCAGCTGTTGTGGGTGGCCACTGTGCATCTGAGAGATCCGTTGCTCATTTCCAGGTCCTTACTGTGCACAAAATGTGGGTCTGAGACGTAGGAGTGTAAGGGTTGACTCAGCAGCCTGAATTTCTGAACTTATGTTGCACTGTTTTGATGAGCTATGGCAGATCTTTCTCGAATGGGCTCAACTTGAGTTCTTGTGCAGGAGACCAGAAATGTGCCTGAAGAAAAACGTCTAAATTCCAAGGTTCTCTGTCAAGTATGTAGCATTTCATGTGTACCTCTTGGCTGGAGCAGGCACCTCCTTAACTCAGGGGGAAAACCAAACCAAAAAGGAACGTTAAACCAACCAAACTAAACCCATAGCAGACCAGCTTATAATGCTTGGTATTCTTCTCTTGCAGTTTTTTGGTAAGAAGTCCAAAGCAGCAGCTATGCTGTCTGTCTTCACAATATCAGCTGCTGTGCACGAGTATGTTCTGAGCATCTGCTTCGGCTTCTTCTATCCGGTTCTCTTTTGCCTTTTTATGTGCTTTGGAAGTAAGTTCCCAGCGAGACTATGGGAGTGGGTTGTGGGGTTTGTGACTCCCTTTTAAAGCAAGCATGCTTTGCTCTTCTGATGCCAGTTATCCTTTAGGCACTAACACACAGAACTGTTTCTTGTCCATGAGTTGCAACCGTGAATCCAAATGCTCTGAATGGACTTTTACAGCCAAGTAGCTCAATAAATATATGTACACACACAGTGGGTTTGCGAGCTTGGGACTTGGATGAGCAAGGTCTGGGTGGGGAGGAAGAGAGGAATAGACTGCTGTTCATGTGGTACTATGTATTTTAATAGCACTGCTTCCTCTTTGCCCAGCCTTAGCTGAATTGCTGCATGTTAGGCTGAAGGTCTTCCTCTTTGAAGCCATAGAATCCTAGAATTTTTTGGGTTGGAAGGGACCTCAAAGCCCATCTGGTTGCAACCCCTCCTTGTCATGGGCAGAGACACCTTTGGCTGGACCAGGTTGCTCCAAGCCCCATCCAGCCTGTCCTTGAACCCCTCCAGGGATTGGGCAGCCACCACTTCTCTGGGCAACCTGGGCCAGTGATAAAGGCTCTGCTACTGCAGCGAAGGAGAGAGACCATTTAGGAGTCAGAACTCTTGCATTTCATTTTGTGGTGTTTTACTGTTTTGTTAGGGAGCTCTAATAAACTCCAGGACACCTCTGCCAGCATGTGTTAATCAGAGTGTAACACAATATTGATCCCCAGAGGCATAGATCTGGGCCAGCTGGCTGACAAGCTTATTGGAAGTAAATGTCAGAATCAAGTCCTGGTATTTGCTTTACTGCCAAGCATAATCAGATTTTCATGCACCATATTGATTTCATGAGCAGCCTTGTTGCTCTAGAAGTGTGAGGTGAAGGGAGGGAACAATACAGTGAACTGTGTTGGTCTTTAATTCTTTAATCCTGAGTTTCTTTCTGAACGATGTTTCTCATTTCACCTCTTTCCAGTGGTCTTCAACTTCATCCTTAATGACCGACGGAAAGGGCCCATCTGGAATGTGATCATGTGGACATCCCTCTTCCTGGGCCAAGGAGTCATCATCTGCCTCTATAGCCAGGAGTGGTACGCGCGCCAGTCCTGCCCTGCGGAAAATGTGAGTGGCTGCCCTTTCCTTCGGGATAAGTGACCATACAAGTGGCTCGTCCTTTCTTGCTGTGGGGACAGGGCAGAAGTTAAGTGGCACAAGTCTTTCTGGCAGTGTGCTGCGTCAGTTCATCAGGAGTTATTTGGACTAGAAACTGTAGGGAGTCTAGGAAAGTTTTTTCTAATAAAAGCGCTTTCATTAACACTCCTTCTATACTGATAGTATTTCACTACTTGAAACTAAAGGGTTTTTTCCCACTTTTTTGAGGATACGAGCCACTACTTGAGAGTGCGCTAGGCCAATCAGGGTGGGTGAACAAAACTGCAACACTTGACCCATGGGGCCTGGAGGAACTTTGCTAGGAGGCCCACAAAAACTGAGCCTGTTGTGCCTCTCCCAGGCTGAGTGGGTGGCGCTGATAATTGTCTGCCTAGAAATGGTCAGTTCATAGTTTTTTTGGTGTTTCTTTCTCTGACTTATAACTTATTTTCTTGGTACCAGGTTCTGTCCTAAATAAAGCTTCTTGCTGTCCTAGCTGATTTTGATTTTAACCAAGGGCACCCTCAGGCAAGCTCTATTTTAGGTTTGATTCTCCTTAATTAAAAGTTTGCCATTGTAAATGACTGACTGCTTAATACAATACGCTTCTAGACATATCATTTGCCTGATGTGTCGGAACTGGGGATAAGGCAGGTGGCAGACAAACTGCTTCTGGCTGTAGCTGCACTGCCACATGCTATTTAGTGAGGGTAAGAGTAGGGTTGCAAGATGTGAAAATGCAGTTTGATCTTTCCATTTAAGGAAGTTTGACTCTAAGCTGACTTCACCACAGCTGGTGATGTTTGCCTGTGACTAACTTGCTACCTTTCCGTGTTTTGCAGTCCCCGTTCCTGGACTACTTAAAACCACGCTCGTGGTCATGTCACGTGAAGATGTAAAGATGCGATGCCCCGGCTGCGTCATCACGGAAATTCAGAGTTGTCCTCAGAGTACTTGGACCAATGACCTAACTCACTCTGTACTTTTTCTAAGGGAAATTGTGCCTCCTGATTATTGGGGAGAAACTTTAATTTTTTTAAACATTACTGTGGCGAACCAGTTGACCTGGATTGCAGCAGGCTTCATAGGCAGCACCTACAACGTGCTGTCCCACTTTGAGCCATTTCCATGCCAGTAAAACATTGAGCTGAAGGTGGACTCTATGGAATCCTTCTCATCCGGGGGGTCTCCCCGAGTTGCTGCTCTTCTGGACAGTAGATAATCTGATCAGATTTGCTCATAGCTCATTTTTGGCATCCGTCCATCTTCCTTAGCCAGCCCTTGGCAATTTTTTTTCTCTCTTTTTTTGGTAATGGGATGTCTGCAAAACTTCGGTTCTTTGTGGTCCTGTCTGCTGCTACAACACAATCAAGTGGCAGAGCAACAGGATATTTTCCTCTTTGCTCTTAAACTAGCCAAAGCATTCCTGGATGGCTTTGAACTGTATTCTATATGTTGACTGCCTACACATTTACAGAGGAAGAGGGGATTGCCAGTTTACTTGGGGCTGCACCTGTGATTCAGGTTCAGAAGCAGGGTACAGTGCGTGCAGTCTTCATGTAACTTTTTACGCTGCAAATCTGTTTTCTCCGTATTCCTTAAGTTCCAAGCTGACATATAGAATTTTTGTTCTCTGAAGGCCTTTGCGACTTGAGGAATAGGTTTTCTTCTAGCTCTTCCTTTCTCTTGCTCCAGATAATCAATTCTCCTAACACAATTAACTTGTAAAAGAGCTTTTGCTTTCATTTGGCAGGTGCTTTAAGGTATACAAGCTGTTAAAGCTCTCTTTAGTGCACAGGACTTGAAATACTATGACCTAACTGTAAGAAAATGGAATCAATTTTACAGGTACAGGGTGCATTCTCATCTGAAACGGCTCCATCCAGTTCAATATGCCACACGTCTTCGTGCCTCTTGCCAGCCTGTATTGCAGCAGCTTCTGAGATTGTGAGTGGGAAATGAGGGTGGACCCAGCGGCTGGAGTCAGCTGCTTTTTCATCTGCCTGTGCCTGCTCTTAAGACAGTGGGCACGTCAGGTGAAGACCAGATTCCTAGGTATTGCCCTCTTTCTGAAAAGGCAGGACATCCTCCTGTGCACACTGATAAAGAGAGTAAGCCTTATGTGAATTTGGTGTTTCAGTATCTTTTAATCAGATGTTCTGTGTGATGCTGAGCACAAAAATGACTACGCATTGTCTGGGTCCGTGTATGTCCCGTTTAACTCGAACTGCAGCTGCTGTTGTTGGAGGGGGAGAGAACCTGAAGGAGGTAAATGATACCAACAGTATCCGGCCTGTTGATGGAATTGTCACCCAATCCAGTTAAGACTGTCTTTTGGGCTTGAGTCAAAAGGGATTTCCTGAAAGCTAGGAAGTACTTGAACTCTTCAAGGTTTTTAATTTCCTGTAAGAAGGAATCTTGCTCTTCAGAAAGAATAGTGTGTCAGGTCAAATTTGCCAAATACAGTGCTTGCATACATGGGTCTCCTCTGAAATATTTCCTACTGGAACTCATTTTGTGGAAACAAGTTGGCTTTCTATTTCGGAGGAGTTCCTGTATATACTGAAACCTTGCAGTATTAGTGCATAAAAACCTGAGGAAATGGATTATGTTCTCCTCATTCAGTTTGAATTAACCTAAATCTTTCACCGTAACTTTTGTGAGAGGAAGGGGTAGAAGTGCTGGAGCAATTATCTTTCTTGTTTAAAAAAACTAATAAAAGCACCCATCCTTTGGCCAAACCGTTCTGTCACTTCATTAGTAGAGGGTGAAAGTCAGTCCAGTACTTCCTGGCTGCTGTGCTCAAAACTCGTGTACAGCTGTAATTGCACTCAAAGAGGGTGTGAAGGGTTAGGGACTTGATTTGTCTCCTTGATGCCTGTGTCAAGTGTTGCTGCTGCCTCAGTGTTCTCAAGAGGAGATCAAATCATGGCGCTTCACACCAGGCTTTGGTGTTTCACTCACAGCTGGCACTGTCATATTCCTCGAATACCAGCATTGACTGTGTCAGCAGTCAGGGTGTTTGAAGCCTGAGAGCTTGAGCAGCTGGCAACCTTGATCTACAAGGCATCTGGCAACCATGCTGTCAGGGCATTAGCAATTAGGTTTGCTTTCAATTTGTGGGTTTTTTTAATTGCTTTTGAATGTGGGCTTATTTTCATTTTTCTCAAGAGTACTGGAGGGGAAGTACTAAGTCATTTGCCTATTGCTTGTTTAATTAGAGTCAATTATGCCATTTTTTATTGGAGTTTTCTTAGGCTGAGAGTGCCAGAGCTAGCAGTACGGCATTCTGGTTAGTGGCGAGGGTGCTGAGGCTCACAGCCTGTCCTTTACAAGTTCTTAATAACAACATTTGCTGTTTTTTGTGGTTCTTTGCAACACAAGAATTGTGCAGCTTGCTTCTGTGCTAACTGCCTCAGTTTTGAGGTGAGAAGCCTCCAGCTTTGGAATGTCGGCCAGTACAGCTTCAGCTCCTTGCTCAATAACATCACGGACGTCAGTAATACCACGGTGAAACGTGCCCCAGTCTTTGCACAGAGAACGTTTCTTCTTAGAAAGACTCTGAGGAGTCTTCATGCCTAGTGTGTCCTTTCTGTCAGGGCGTTTAGTTCCCAGCCTCCAGAGGTGAAGAAGTCCTGCATCTGAGCTGCTGCGTGGTATCCCATGTCAGCCTTCCAAGTGAGGCACGTGCTCTGTGCTGTGGCGAGAGAGGGGGGAAACCCTCTTATATATTTTTTTAACAGGAGCTGGCATGGTTGATGTGAATCAGCACGTCCACTAAAGTAAATCAACTGTGTCAGCTCCCACCCCCTGAATGTAGATGAGCTGGAAGGGCAGAAGCCCAGCTAAGTGTGAGCAAGCCCAGTACCTCTGAGCCAGCTGAGTTCAGCCTCATTTCTTCTCCCTTTGCATGCAGCTGGGGCTGAGAAGCCACCACGGCCCCTTCGCCTGTGGTAGCAGCTGCAACCTTGCACACAATCTGTACTGTTTTCTGTCGCGCAAAAAAGCTGTTTATAGTCTACTATATTACAGCAGTTGAAATATATTTTGGTATTAGAAGAGAAAAAAAAAAATCGCTTTGGCCTGTTTCTTTATTCTGAGGCTCCTGGAGGAGAAGGTTGCAAGAGGGCAGGTGGAGAGATCATAGAATCACCAGGTTGGAAAAGACCTCTTGGATCATCGAGTCCAACCATTCCTCTCTGCCCCTAAACCATGTCCCTGAGCACCTCACCTAATCATCTTTTAAATACTTCCAGAGGGATGGTGAATGAACCACCTCCCTGGGCAGCTTGTTCCACTGCCCAATGACCCTGTGAAAAATATATTCTGATACCTAGTCTGAACTTCCCCTGGTGCAGGTTGAGGCTGTTGTCCATTGTCCTGTCCCCTGTCCCTCCGTTCAGGTAGATGTGGAGTGCAATAAGGTCTCCCCTCAGCCTCCTCTCAGCCGTTCCTCATAAGGCCTGTTCTCCAGCCCCTCCAGCTTTGTTGCTCTTCTCTGCACTNCTGTTCAGATCCCTTTGGAGCCCCCTGACCCTCCAGCAGATCAACACTTCCACCCAGCTTAGTTTCATCTGCAAACTTGCTCAGGGAGCACTCGATGCCTTCATCCAGGTCATTGATAAAGACATTGAACAGGACTAGACCCAGCACAGCCCGGGGGAACCCCACTTGTCACTGGCCTCCAGCTGGATTTAACTCCATTTCCCACCACTCTTTGGGCCCTCCATCCAACCAGTTTTCCACCCAGGAGAGTGTGCGCCTGTCCAGGCCAGAAGCTGACAGTTTCTGTAGCAGAATACTAGGAGAAACTGTGTCAAAGGCTTTGCTGAAGTCCAGGAAGATCCATCCACAGCCTTTCCTTTATCCAGTGATTATGTGGGTTAGAGACTTGTGGGCCTAGGGAGGGAAGGCATCTTCCAGAATGTGGAGAGCCCTCTGTTTCCATGGCCATGGAGCTAGGGAGCAGCTGCCCAGCAGGCATGAGGACCACTCTGCATCTCCCTGTATGGGGTAGAGTCTGCAAGCCAGTGGCTGGAAGCTGTGCCCATGGTTCCAGGCAGTCCCTGCACAGCTGCCTCCCAGCCCCCCTGCATGGGGCTTTCCAAGGCTAAGCAGAGGAGAAGGGATGGAGGCAGCTGTGCTGTAGCAGACCCAAGCCTGGAGGTACCAGGTAAGACTGCTGGCGGGAGGGGAGATCTCGGTGGCTGGGTGCGTAGCAAGGAGCTTCCACAGGTCTTTAAGAGCAGCACAGGATCCTTGAGCTGTGAATTGACCATCACATCTGCGAGAAGAGAGAACGTCCTTGGAAGTGCTGGAGAGGAGCGCTGGGAAGGAGTTGATAGCTCTTGGAACTGACCTGAGTTTCTAAGGTCTTCCAATTCAATGCATATGGAACTGGAGCACCAGCCAAACGTATGTAGTGTTGGGGAATTCTGCCTTTATTTGAGGCATGAAAAAGGGTTCATGTGCCAAGAACTCATCTTGATATTTCCCAGCTGTGTACCACATGCTCTGGAGTCAACTCTTGTCTGTGTCCTTCAGCTGTAGCTGCTGCGTAAGTGATATTAATCTTCCTGTCCTTCCTAGTGGGAATATTGTGTGCTGCCAAACAGAGCTGTGAAAGCTGAAACAAAAAAATCTTTTCTTAATCCAGTTTTTCTGTTTTCTTTGCAAGAAACAATTTGTGCGGGAAGATGAGAAACTACCTGGCGAGGATACTCCTAGATTGTATGTATGAACATGTATCTGAAAGGGAAGGAATGTCGTTAACCTCATTAGAAACCGCAGCACACAAAGATCCTGCTGATAATGAGGTCGGGAAGATTTCATTCCAAGAGCATTTATAAAAATAATGTCTGCTGGCGAGGTTTGGGGTGAGGGTTTTGGAAGGGAATTTGTGAAGGTTACAAAACTAATGGGAATATGTTCTTTATTTGAAGGATGTTGCTAAGAAGAAAAGGTGGTAAGAATTAAGAATTGAAGTATAATTATAGTCTGGCTCAGCTGGATGTATAAAAGCACTGGTTGTTCTTAACGCAGTTTGTAAACCAAACATCCATACATCCATACCAAGCATGTGGCAAAGCACAAGGGACTCCTTCCCTAACCACTGTCCCTACAGTTAGAGGAGGAGGATGACAACAAAAACCCTTGTTAATCCTGTGAAGGTCAGTTGTGGGTTTAAGTAGTTTCCAGATTATTCATTACTGCAAATTTCCTTGGCTAAGCATTGGGTGCTGGTCTTTTCTCCCAGGTAGCAAGTGATGAGAGGAAATGGTCTCACATTGCACCAGGGGAGGTGGTTAGACTGGATATTAGGAAAAATCTCTTTACCAAAAAAGTGTTGAAGCACTGGCAGAGGCTGCCCAGGGCAGTGGTGGAGTGTCTGTCAGTGGAGGTGTTCAAAAACCATGTAGCCATGGCACTTGGGGACAGAGTTTAGTAGGCACAGTGATGGTGGGCTGATGGTTGGACTGGATGATCATAGAATCATAGAATAGAATCATAGAATATAACCAGGTTGGAAAAGACCCACAGGATCATCAAGTCCAACCATTCCTATCGAAGTCCAACCATTCCAATCTTGGATCTTGGAGGTCTTGGAGGTCTTTTCCAACCTTTATGTTTCTATGGTTCTAGAAAAGAAAATAAACCTTCCCTGTACCCACAACTGGAGTGCTGGCTCCTGGACCCAAAGGCAATGGAGGGAAACAGCAGTGCCTCTTGGGCCGGCTTGATCAGTAAGGAGTGGGCAGTAAGGTGGGCTGGGTGGGAGCTGTCCGCCTGTCTCACCGTCCCCCCAGCTCCCGCTTAACAGCATCGTGCTTCTCTGCATTGAGTTTGGCCTCTAGTTAGGCAACTGCTGCTGTTTAAGAGTGTTAACATCCCTGCAGAAAGCTGACAGCTGGCCATCCACAAGAAGAAATGACTTTACAAAATCATGGGGGCTTTAGCGCTTCACAGCATCTTTGGTGTCTCCATACCTGCCAGCTTGGCACAGTTGTGTGACCAGTGCTCTTCCTCCCATTGTTTGAAGGTGACTTGTTCTAGGCCTCACTGGAGATCTCACAGCTGTTAAAAACTGAATGAGCTGCCTATGTTTTGGATCCTGCCTGGGAGCAGGCATCTTGTCACAGTTTTTCTCATCCCTGTATTTTATCAGTTTTGCTTTCTCCTTCACCAGCAGTAAAAATGCTGTGGAAAAGGTTCTGGCATGCTGCTTTCCAGAGACCCCCAAGATGAGGAGTAAGCAAGAATGCTTGGCCAGATGGGGCCTGTTTCTTCTTCCCTAGAGTATAGTTTTGTTCGAGCAGAGGTTTTCTGAAGCCTGAGCTGTGCCAACAGTTCTCTCTACAGCCCAGAGCGCTTACAGTTCCCACAAACCACCAAAACGCTGATGGGCTTCTGGGTAAGCGTGTTTCCATCTCCTGCCATTTCTGTCCGGATTTGTCTCTTTATTGGGAGTGTATTTTCATTCCCTGAGCCATAGAAAAGTTTGCCAACCTCATAAGATAAACTTATCTTCTATTGCAACACTTTTCTCACCGTGCTGTTTGAAGCAGATCCAAAGTGCTGCCTCTCAGTCCCTGCAAAACGTGCTTGCACTCTGCTGCGAAGCCCCTGGGGAGGCTGTTTTGTCTGCACCAGTTTCTTTAGCCCCAAGACAGAAAAAAAGACCTGGTGCTTGTTTAGACAGCCACCCTGACCCCTCCCAATCCTTGGCATCACTCTTGCTAAGCAGTGTGACAGCTACATGTGCCTTTGTGGGCTGCCAGCAAACCCCAGAGCGGCTTTGGCATTATCCTAATCTTTGGAGCAAGTTCAGACACTTGACAGAGCCCCTTGTCAGTTTGATGGGTGCTGGAAGGGGAGCAAAAGAGGGATAAGGAGCTGAGGGCAGTGGAAGGATGTTAGAGCTGGGAATGCAGAGTTAGACCTCTCCCTTGATCTTTTTTTTTTATGGTAGGTGACTGTGCTACCTGAAGTGGCTGAATGAATAAACCAACTGTCCCGTCTGAGCTTGGGCTGGAGAGTTTTGAAGGAAAGATGTTTCAGGATTAATAAATAAAACAGTAGCTAAACGAGTAATTCTGAGAACGGTCCTTCCAAAGGATGCTAGGCTCACAGGGAGGCTCTGATCCACAATTAAGATAAGAAGCTCTTCTGGCTTTAATGGACTTAGCAGGAAAAAGCTTTACCCTTCTTTGTAAATATGCCATGCCTGATGGTGCTAGGAAGTGAAAAAAGTTTTGCCCTTTATCAGATATTGGATACATCCGCAATAGGATATTGGTAGCAGATGTGAAAAATGGTCTTCAGGCAGTGCAAGGTTAGTCTGCCTAAACCCCATCATCTCATCCATCTTTTTCTGGCCCAGGGGAGGGAGTCCTGGCCTCAGGCTGAGCAGAACAAACCCCACCTGTAGTTCAGCCTGGCAGCAAGGGACTGGTGCATTGCCTGGGGGGTAGGTCAGTGAACGAGCTCTTCCTTTCCATTTCTGGGGATGTCTCTTACCTGTGTGGCATTGTGCCTGGTCAAGAAGCTGAGAAATCAAGGACTGGAAGAAGCTCTTCTGCTAAGAGCTGTTGGGACCAGAGAGGAGCCATGGTTCAGCCCAATGTACTCCTTTGGGTGCTGTGGTGTCCATCACTAGAAGGGAGGTCCTCATACACATGTCCTGATATCACCCTGATCCTAAAAATCCTCACACTCTCACTGCACCTGTTTATTGCCAGTCATGCAGCATGGGGAACACAGGATAAGGACAAAGCCACCTCCTTTCCTTAGCACCCTGTGGGGTCATTGCAGAAAGGGATTGTTGGGACACGTGTGCACTGGAAGAGGAAGTCTTGAATGTGCTTTCACCGCTACAGAAGAGGATTGTGTGGGAGAAAGACAGCTCTGCATGATAGTAGAGACCTTAAGGTTGGGCTGAATTACAGCAAGAGTGTTCTTTGCTGTTCCAGCAGCTGTGTGAGGTACGAGAGCGAGGCTGCAAGGTGCCCAGAGAAGCAGAGAAAGCTCAAGAGAAGCAACCTGCAAAAATACAGGAGGCTAAAGGGAATGCAAAGTGAGTAGCTTTCAAAGTGGAGGTTGGGAGGCTTCCACAGCAAGCTGGCATCGTTTCCTCAGGGTGGTTGGGAAGGAGAAGTGAAGATTTATTCCCTTTCGTAGAATCATAGAACAACCAGGTTGGAAGAAACCCACCGAATCATCGAGTCCAACCGTTCCTATCAAACACTAAACCATGTCCCTCAGTACCTCATCCACCCATCCCTTAAACCCCTCCAGGGGAAGGTGAATCAACCACCTCCCTGGGCAGCCTGTTCCAATGCTCAGTGACCCTTTCTGTGAATTTTTTTTTCCTAATGTCCAGCCTAAATCTCCCCTGGCAGAGCTGGAGGCCATTCCCTCTCATCCTGTCCCCTGCCATTTGGAATAAGAGCCCAGCTCCCTCCTCTCTACAACCTCCTTTCAGGTAGTTGCAGAGAGCAATGAGGTCTCCCCTCAGTCTCCTCTTCTCCAGGCTAAACACCCCCAGCTCTCTCAGCCGTTCCTCATAAGGCCTGTTCTCCAGCCCCTTCCCCAGCTTCGTTGCTCTTCTCTGGACTCACTCCAGAGCCTTTGGAGGAAGAGAATTTTGCTGTTTATTTATTTTGCTATAAATCCAAAATTCCTCACAGGGATAGAAAGCTCTTCAAAACTTGTCTTGTTTTAAGACGAGAAAGTCGCATTTGTTGCTGAGGTACCGGCATGCACTTTTCTTCACCCCACATCCCGAGCTGGTGACCCCTTCACAGTCCATGAGAGCCTGCGACTCTGAACTCCCGAGGGGCCAGGGACACCCTGGGGCACCAAAGGATTTAGGTGCCAATGCCAGAGCTGTACATCTGTAGTCATGGATCGGAATTCCGTGTCTTCTCCTGCAGAGGGTCAGTTCTTCATAGAATCATACAATCACCAGGTCAGAAGAGACCCACCGGATCATCGAGTCTAACCGTTCCTATCAAACTAAGCCATGTCCCTCAGCACCTCGTCCACCCGTCTCAAACACCTCCAGGGAAGGTGAATCAACCCACTCCCTGGGCAGCCTGTTCCAATGCCCAATGACCCTTTCTGGGAAAATTTTTTTTCTAATGTTCAGCCTGAACCTCCCCTGGCGGAGCTTGAGGCCATTCCCTCTTGTCCTGTCCCCTGTCACTTGGGAGAAGAGCCCAGCTCCCTCCTCTCTACAACCTCCTTGCAGGTAGTTGTAGAGAGCAATGTAGAGAACAATGGACAAAATAGCTTCGCCCGGCTCGGTGCTGCCGCGTCGTGGCCGCGGAGCGATACTGCAGCGAGCGTTTAAGGAACCGGCCCCCGCCTCCAGACTGACCATGAGCCAGCAGTGGCCCAGGTGGCCAAGAAGGCCAATGGCATCTTGACTTGTATCCGAAACAGCGTGACTAGCAGGTCCAGGGAGGTTCTTCTCCCTCTGTACTCGGCACTGGTGAGGCCGCTTCTGGAATCCTGTGTTCAGTTCTGGCCCCTCAGCACAAGAAGGATGTTGAAGTTCTGGATAGTGTCTAGGGGAATAGAACCGTTTCTGTGGTGAGAACTTGCAAATGGCTGGAGGGTTCTGTCATGAGAAGTGACCAAAACCTGATTCCCGATCCTGGTTTCATGAAAGAGAAGAAAGGGCTGTGAGACCTGAAGGCAGGACTCTGCTTCAAGGCAGAGGTGACTGAAATAAGCTTGAGTTTCTCGCACTTCTCACTGCTTACTCAGCGTCTGTCCTCTACTTCAAGTGTGGCTGAACTGATGCCTCAGGAGGTCACCGGGTGGAAAAGAGCTGCTACTGAAATATTTCTCCGGTTAGCTTAAGGGCTGCAGTATCCAGTGGCGCTGAGCTTGGAGGGCTGCAGAACAGGCCCTATGAGGAACAGCTGAGAGAGCTGGGGGTGTTTAGCCTGGAGGAGAGGAGGCTGAGAGGAGACCTCATTGCTCTCTGCAACTACCTGAAAGGGGGTTGTGGAGAGGAGGGAGCTGGGCTCTTCTCCCAAGTGACAAGGGACAGGACAAGAGGGAATGGCCTCCAGCTCCGCCAGGGGAGATTTAGGCTAGACATTAGGAAAAAATTTTTCCCAGAAAGGGTCATTGGGCAGTGTCAGAGGCTGCCCAAGGAGGGGGTTGATTCACCTTCCCTGGAGGTGTTTAAGGGACGGGTGGACAAGGTGCTGAGGGACATGGTT